>APFE030741669.1:85758-152170 GCA_000404065.3 Pinus taeda
GAATGGAGAACATTGGGCTAGTCAATACATATTCTCCCATGGATAGCTTGATATTATGGCACTTTCCAGAGCAATTTATTGTTCCTCCATTTGCAGCCATCACTTGACACTCTGGTGCTGGATATAAGAAGCAATTCAATTCTTTTGCTAGCTTACAATAAATAAAATTGTGAGTACTTCCTGAATCAATCAACACTATTACCTTTTTCTTCTTGATTTGTCCTTCTATCTTGATGGTTTGAGGAGTGGTAATTCTAGCTAATGCATTACAAGATATGGCCAGATTCATTTGTTCTTCATCTAGGTTTTGTTCCTGCAATATATCCTCTTCTTTTGACATTTCTTGCTCATTTTCTTCTTCCTCTTCACAATATATGTAGAATAATTTCTTCTCAGCACACTTATGAACTTTAGTGTATTTTCTATCACAACTGTAACAAAGCCATTTTTCTCTTTTTTCTTCCAATTGTTGTGGTGTCAACCTTATAGGTTGTGGAAGACTAGCAGCAACACCACTTCCATCTTTATAGATGTGAGCGGTATGCTTCCTGGTTTCCATAATTTTGCTTTCCATTTTTCTTTCTAACCTGAATGCCTTCTCTAATGAATCAGGTTCCCAAAGGCAAACATCATGTTGGATATTATCCTTTAAAGACCGTATGAACACATCAATCCTATGCTTCTCTGGAATATCTTTTACCCTTATGTTCAATTTTTGGAACTCCTCAATGTGCTCCATTATTGAACCTTTTTGTTTAAGACTTATCAATTGGCTAAAAAAAGTGTTGCTTTTTGTATCCTCATAATGTGCTACCAATTCTTTCATAAAAATTGTCCAAGTGATAAATTGTTTACGAGAGCAAAGCTATTGATACCATACACACTGATTTGGTTCCAAATATAAAGTTGCCATACGTACCTTTTGTGTGTTTTGCACATTATTGAGATTGAAAAATTGCTCCATCTATAATATCCATGTTGAGGGATCCTTGCCATCAAACTTCCTCATATCAATTTTTGGAATATGGTGGGTCTTCGATCCAACATTAGAGTCTATGGAATCATGATTAACATTTCTTTTGTTCTCATCATGAGTTTCCTTTACTACCCTTTCACCCATAGTGACCCTTTTTTGTAGCAACTTATTCATATTTATCTTCAATTCTTCCATGTCTGTCTTCAAATCATCTATCTGAGCTTCCACATCATTCATCTTCGCTTCCACGTCATTCATCTTAGCTTCTACACCTTTCTTTAAACAATACATCTCATATTCTGTTCATTTTTGTGCAAGTAACACTTGTTGCACTTGGTCTCGTAATTTTGATATATCATGCTGCATTTCTTCCTCTTCTTCATGAGTCATGCTAGAGCTCTCAGGTCGCCTACTAGGTGTTTCCATTTTCTTTCTTCGGGGCATCAATTACTGATAATAATGCTTCACTATGCCCTTTGAATTTCTTCAGAATAATTTTTCAAACCAAGCTTAAGCAAACATTTAAAAAAATATACACACCTTTTTTCACTTTGTAGGAGCTCGATATTGCCTCTGATGTATCTCTGTAATTTCAGATCATCCAGTTCTGAAATTGTGACTTGCGGTAGCCCTCTGCGTCCTCTTTCTAATGCCACCATTCTGACCCCAATTGGATTCTCCAATGAAGAGTTATGCCAAATCTCCCACAGTGACCTCATTATAGACTAATTCAATAGAGCGAACTTGTACGACGTGCCACGTGTCCCTGTTTCGAGTTTTGGCTCTAAAAGCTATATAGAAGAAACTACAGTCTGTCCTCTTTCTGTACCTTTTTACGAAATTTCAATCTGATGCTCAAAGAAAAAGTTATGACGATTTTCCCCAGGTCAACTGTTTGGAATGTAATTCAGGAGCCTGCAAAAAGACCAACTTCCTCGGATCATATCTCCGCACATATAGCGCGAAAAGCTCTGAAATTTGGACCCGAGCTACAGCGCGATGTCTTCTCAAATGGGTTTTTTTTTTTACTTCTGAAACATCGCAGAAAAAAGTTATAGTGAAAATGCCACGATGACCTGTTTGGAGCAGCGAAACCCTAGAATCCAAAGCTCTGATACCAAATGTATGAAACCAGCTCAAGAAAAGATAGAAAAGATAGATCAACGCCTTAGAATTTAGTCTCTTCGAGGGGGAAACCTCCTTTACATTACATAAATGAACAATTCTTGGATGATTCAAATGACAAAACCTCCTTTCTATATATAGGAGTCTAAGGAGTCACAATATAACCCAGCCGACCTAACAATAATAATATAAAGCCACAAAAATTACAATAGAGGGATTCTATGGGGCACAGTAATAACAATATGGGGGCAATAGGGGCACAACAATATTAATAAGGGGTATAACTACAATAGTAATGGGGTAATCACTAGTATTATAGGGACCCAACATATTTTAAGTCATTTTATAACAACCATCCTTGAATATCTTCAAATTGGTGCTAACATACAAAAATGAGCTATCAGAAGAATTGATTGACATTGGGTTAAATAAGGGTTTTGAGTATATGTTGGCATATTAAAAATTAATGTGGAATTTGTAAGTATCTATGTTGTTTTACTTCTCTTAGTTTATAATTAAAATAAATATATATCCTTTATACTAAATCTATGATTTACAATGGAGTTTAAAACATGCAAGAAACAAAGTATGGAACTGCGACAATAGAAGACTTGTTGCAACAAGGCATGAGACTTGGTTTTGAAACCATGTGCATAGTTTATGAGTAACTTCTTGTTATGGTACATTGTTATTTGATTTACATTGATGTATATTATTTATTTCAATATTCATTATTCTCACGAATGTAGATACACTCGTTACACTTTATTTTTATGCTTGCAGATGGAACAAGATCAAGAAGACGAAAAAATTGACGCGATCAAAAAAAACATTCCTCCAAATGGCCAAAGTCATGGAAGTAGCTCAAGCACTGACAACAGTTTCAGCGAGGAATGATGATTTGTTTTGGGTATCAATGCATCCTGTTATATTTTTTGAAATAATTGTTTGTGAAAATCAAACATTTTGTTTAATGTAATGGACATATTGTCCAAATTCAAATACAAAGTGGTTATGAATAATAGTATGATTTTTTTGACAAATAGCCTCTTATTGATATGTAATAAAATACGTTTTAATTTATTCTATTATGTTATCCAATGTCGTTGCAAAATGTTACACAAGTGATTAAATACATGGTTGATTAAATATTATAATAAGGAGATGTGAAATATGATAATATAACAAATTAATCCAAATGTCATATACAAATGCACTAATCAATTTTTAATTTACTTGAATATTGTTATAAGATATATGTCTAGTTTTTTTTAATAACGGATTTAAAAAATTACAATAATTGCACCATAACAAGCTGATGTTTCCAAAAAAAAGAGAAAATCTTATACAAAAAGTTTGTGCATCCATAACATAAAAATTCACTAGTGCGTTATGTTATATAAAAGCACAATGGCAACATCTTTTTGGATGATCAATGCCTTTTTGGAAAACAACTTCACTAGGGCATTTATTTCTTCAAGCACCACAATTTTAAGAAATTAACACCCTAATGCATTGCAATCCTTAACGCATCAGTGCTTTCATAGAACTAACACCCTGGTCCTACAAAATATTATTTTCAATCCTGGTGCATTATGAAAACTAAAAACACTAGTCCTTTTATATAACTAATGTACAATGTTTATACAAAAAATATGAATCAGCATTCCATGTATAAGCACCAGCACTGCAATTATTTTTTGCATTCCCTGGTGTCGTTCCTTACAAGAACACTCGAAGGATTTTTTTATATATTGGCATCGGTGTTGTATATATTAGACACAAATGTTATTTTAATTCAACACCTTGGTGCATTTAGTTATATATGCATTTTGTTGTGTTTATATATGTAGGGCAGTGGCGCTACTTGTTCCATGAAGCACACCATAAAAAGACATCTGCTAAAACTTTTGGTCGCCAATATTTTTTTATTTGTGATGAAGTTTCGTCATAATCTCCGCTAAAACATCTCCTATCACAAGCAAATATTTTAGCAGATGTGTTTTTGACAATTTTTGTCAATTTGATAACACTAAAAACCTCTACTATAACCTCTGCTAGAAGGTATTTTCCTTACAGTATCTAAACAAAATACAACCTCATCGATATGAGTGTTTAAGATGTTTCCCATGGTGTTTGAGGAGTCATAAATATTCTTAAGACAAATATCCAAGTAGTTTTATGGACAATAATATCCCTCCGAAAATTTCTAAACTCAACTTTAGAAAGGTAAAGAAGACACACTTTCCATTTATTAGTAGACGACCTTTTCTTCCTTTTGATAACAGCTTTGTACACACTAATTTTTCAATATTCACCATTTCATTAGGGGCATCTTTGATTGTTTTCTTGGAAATTTTAAACTCATTATCATACCAAGGGTTGGAAGTCTTATTATTCTTTTTATACAACAGGTCAGTAGAGAATTTTTTAATGGTAGTGGAAAGGGTTGTTGTGACATTGTAGTAAATGTGATCAATTTTATTATTATACGTTAATAGGTCGAAATCCCTTCTTAAATATTGCAGGAATAGATCCATTTTACTTATTTCCAAATGAATGTATCTTTGAAATTCACAATTCTTATGCATGTGGTTAGTGAGCATTTTAAAATTTAGGGTTAAGGATAAAGGTCTATCGTGCTCATGGTCATTCACAAGGTCAAAAAAATATGGTACCATTGAGAACATGGGTGTCATATATCACATAATCCACAACAATATTTCTCGATCCATGAATACAAGTAATTTGGCTAGAGGTTGGCCACTTATTAATACTATTAAAAATTACCAAGTCATGGGAACTATAAAAATTGATAAGCTTGGTACCAAATAGATTCTCAATTGTTTCTTCAAAAATCCTTTTGAATATATTAGCTAAGGTGTAGTCCTCATTTAGCCAAAGGGGGTTAGGGTTTTATTACTTAGGAGAGTAGCTTGGTTAGTAGTAGTTCTAGCATTGATGTACCCAAGTAAAATGGCATTACCCACATTCCTTACACTATAGATATCCTATTCTAAGGTTTTGAAGGGGAAATTATTATCCAAGTTGTTTTTCTTGTTGAAGGAATAGTTGATAGGAGATACATAAAAAATTAAGAGAAAAATCCTATTGGTGTTAGAATCAGGAATTTTTATCCATCAGTATTGATTGAGGGGGTCACTCTTTTGAGGCCAAGTGTTAGAAGAAATATTATTCTTTATATAATAATCTATACCACGAAAAACTCTACGAGAGGATTTCCTATTCCAAGTTTATCAGAGAATCAATTCATCTATGTTGGGGACCCTAGATTCCTCATGCTCCCAAGTTTTGTCTAAGAAAATAAGATCAATATCACTTAGGATCCAACTTAATGTAGGACCTTTATGCCATGGAAAACCATGACAATTCCAGGAAAGGATACAAATTGTTCTTAATTCCTATTTATTAGTTTTATTTTGGACTCCATCTCTAATAATAACTTTCCCAGTTCTAATGATTTCCCATTTTCCTTCCTTTTTCACCTCTTTGACCTTTTCGACCTCTTTTCTTAGTTCAACTTGGTTTTTTAGAATAAGGTTTTTGTTTATACAACTTCTTGATCCTTTTAGGCTTGGATATTTATTAATTATTTCTAATTTATGGTCATGATAACTTACCTTAACACATATTAGTCTGTGTTCATGCTCAAGTATCTTCCCTGCCCTTTTTTCTTATGTTAGATAAGTTGTTTGAATTTGCAATTTAGTTTTCAGTTGTTTTACTATTTCTATTGTGTCCTCATCATTTTTCTCTTTGGTTCCAACAATTATAAGGTTCAAAAATATTTTCTCGTGCTCATGATCTAGTTCAATTAGTTTGTTTATTTCCTCTTTTATGGGTTTCATATCTAATTTATTTTATGCGTGACTTAGGGTTGGACTACTATTTAGTTTTTGTTTTAATTATTTGATCTCATCTCTGACGATGTAATTTTCATCAAATATTGATTGTCTTTTGTGTTCAATTTCATGCATCCTATCTTTTATTTCTTTTATTTTAGTCTCGAATGCTATCATTATATTTTCTAGTGATTTGTAGTTCTTGTCAAACATTGCAGATAATTTTAGTTTACACTCCCTAAGCTCATTGTAGAAAACTCTTGTTTAAGTTGTTGTTATGTTTCTTCTCTTCAATTTTCTAAAGATTGAATGCAATCATATAGATTCTATAGGGTAATTTTTCTTGGTACCCCTTTGCTAGGAGCCAATTTAGGAATATGGGGAGAAGTACTAATAGATTTAATGAAAAAAACTTAGCAAGAGCAAGAAAGAGCAGGTAAAAAAGGAAGAATGCATTTGGGATATTTGAAGTATTATATCTCAAGACCATTGTGAAACCATATGTGTTTAAATGCTACAAGTGAGAAATGTGATATGTTGTGGGCGAGAAGTGTATATGATACCTTATATATGTCGAAGGTGAGAATTGTGATATATTACTAAAGAGAAGTGTGATGTACCCACAAGAGAAGTTTGATATGCTATCGAAGAGGAGAATGATATGCTTATATATATTACACCAACAGGAATTGTCACATGATGCAATAGAGAAGTTTGATATGCCCACAAACAAGTGTGACATGTTGTTGCAGATAATTGTGATATTCTCGTAGATAAATGTGATGTGTAAATCACCACAGAGATCAAATTAATTGCAAAGATCGATAATATGAACGACAATAGAGATCAAATAGTACAACCAATCACCAAGAATGATAATAGGAACCACCACAGAGATCAAATGGTACAACCCATCACAAAGAATGATAATAGGAGCCACTGCAAAGAAAGATATAATGGGACTACAAAACAAGGATTGCAAAAATGAATATATGGACATTACAAACATCAAATGCAGTTAATGATACGTTGTAGGCAATAATGATATGCGGACATTGTAGAAATCAAATGAAAAGAACGATATATGGAGGCCATTGAGATCAAATGTGAGAATGATATACCTATGCCACAAAGATATTTCGAAGGTCGCAGAGATCAAATGCACCACAAGGATATACAAAGGCGCTAGTGAATGAATGCATTATAGACAATGATAATACGAACAAACGCAAAGATCAAATGTTATGAGCCATTGATAGAATGATAATACGAACCGCCAGAGAGAAATATATAATGGGACCCATATTAGGTTGGAGAGTTTTTAAATTTTATTTTATTTTTATTTTTATTTAATTTGACTCACACAAAATGTTTAACAATACAAGACACGACATGACACAACAAGACATTACAACATCCCTTCCATACTGCATTGGAAAGTGCCTCTCGGCACAATTATCAATAATTATTAGGTGGATGGTATGGATTTAATCTTCATACAATATTCTATAGTATTCTTAGTAGTATATACAAATCAAAGGTTTAAATTTATTTCCAAAGTAGTTATGTCTTTTTTACCCTTTTAATTAAAAAATGTCATGTAAAATGATTTTTTTTTTTTGGCATGTTGTATTGGTGAGCCATGGTATTATAACAAAGCCTATTTACAGATTGTGGTTGAAATGTTTCATCTACAACCACAATATTCAATTTCAAGTTGAAACAAAACACACTATCTTACATCCAAGATCTATGTATGATCTGGTTCTCCCATTCTTGTGCACTTTGAATGGATTGTCCTCTGTTTGGTCTCCAAGTCCTCCTTCCTTCAGAACTTGTACTAAGTAATCTTGCTCTCACTTTTCTTCAACGAAGCCTCTGTTCCTGTCTACTCCAAGCCTCTGCTAGAACTGCTACAATCTCCCAGGAACTTCAAAATTTCCCCTTACAATCTTCTGTTGTAGTCTCTACCATTCATTCACTTAACTTATGCACATTACCTTCTTCTGTGTGCAAACCCCTTTTCATAGGAGATCTTTCCCCACTCTGATTGCAATTCTGCTCTTGATACCACTTGATGTTAGGGTCACCCCCGCTTACACCCATAGTACGCATGTAAAATGCATAAACACATATGTCCCAAGTATTTAACTCTCTAAGGAGTCAAATCTACAACAACAAATGGTTAATGCCCCATTAATCCATTCCTATGTGAAATGATTTATAAAACCCCAACATAGGTTAACCCTTAGCCCATATATACTTATCGAGACTATTATCAACCCTTGAGCCTTCACATAAGAATTTATTAAAGTCTTTCGTTAAATCGTTCCTATCGTGACTTTAAAACCTTTCATAACCTTCATTAACCCTTATACCACACATATGCAACCTTTCCCTCTTTAAACCTTCGCTAACATATATTAGGGCATAAACCCTCTTGTTATAGATGTATTTAGGCACTGCAACCCCAATCACATATGTCCATAAACCAAGGGCTTCTAAACCCCTAAAGATGTTGTTTCATACCCTAAAGGATCAAGGTCAGCTAATTACATCATTTCCCAAAACTTCTCGCTGAAAAACTACTTAGAACTAGTCAAAATTGGACCATACAGACTACTCCATGCTGAGGGTGTGATGCATCTCACCTGTTACACACAAGGGGTGTGATGAGCGAGAGGAGACAAATGGCAGAGGCAGTTTTCTAGGTGGAAACTCAGATAATCTTCTAGAAAACTGCTCATATGACACTTGCTTCTCTGAATTCACCCGGGGATGAGTAAGAGATCATTAAATCTCCAAGTGGAACCAAGAACTATCAGTGAAATGACAATAATCAAAATCCCAAAAGCTAAATCAACCCCCTGCAAATATCTATACATGGATCCCTCATCCTAGAGATCCAGAGGCTGGAATTTTGTATTTTGTAAGGAAGTGTTGTTGGTTTCTCTTTGAAGCATTGTATTGTTAGGTGATTTATCTTTTCATGAGGTGAAGAGGGCTTTCATGCTGGGAGGATGGCATTAGATCAGATAGCTATGTTGTAATCCTCTCTTATACTACTTCTATCAGTAAAGCTATTTGAGTTTTCCTCCATATACTTGCATATTTCTTAATCTTGTATTTGTGTATACATTTATATGGTTAATGTACATCTAATTCTACATTGTTTATGGTTATAGATCTCTATGCTTTGATGGTATTTTGTTTCTTTAACTCGACAGGTGTTCTTTGAAGCGGGACAAGTGAGAAAGGAGTGGCAAAAGCTCTATCAAAGGAGGGAGGAAATGAGCAAGGAGCCAAGCAAAAGACTAAGGTTGGTGCTCTCTGCTTCTCTCTCATCTATCTCTAAGATAGCTACCCGTCTTAGTGGGACTAGCAGCTCTGAATAGACACTAGTTTTCCTGGAAACAAAATGGTGACTCCACTAGGGAGCGAATAGTTTGTTTGTTTGTTACTGTTGTTTTCTTTATAAACTACAGATGGAGCCTGAAGTTAAGCCTGCTAGCCTTCGAACTACTTTTGCTATGCAACTGCAAAGTAGATCAACACTGCTTCAATCAATCTCTAGGTTGTTTTATGAACTAAACATTTGACTTGAAAACATCCTAAGTGCCCTGGTGGTAGCTCAATAACCTCATTAGATCATACCTCTATAGTTTGTGTTTACTGTCTATCATAAGCTTCGCCTAAATCCCTGAACTTAGTTGCAAACAGTGGGTGAAAACCAAGCTCAGTCTTGTCCCTGGACCATCGCACTATCTCCATTGGCGCTATGGATGCATCACACCTCCTATGTACTGCAGGTGAGATGCATCCATGTTTCCCTTAAGGACAGGTGCGATGATTGAATGAGATTGTTTCTCTCTATAGGTTTTGGTTTTTTCTTCATTGTTTTTAGCTCTATTCAGTAGTGTTACTACCTATGATCAGTATATAACTGTTGAAACCTTCTTCCTTTACATTATTCAACCTCCATTGATAAGCAATTGTGAATGTTTTTTAATGTATTTTTCATCATTTACAGTCCTCTTTTACAAAATGTTTCTTAATCAAACTGTCGTCTTTTGATTCGAAAGTGTCACAATTGTCGTTTTCAGTCAAGAAAAAGAGTGTCATAAAGTATTCCTCTTTTAGATAGTCGATTACAATTTTGCCATTTTATTTGATTTGGATTGTCGAAAACAATTTTCCATCCAAAAGTGAAAGTGTCATCTTAGTCTTCCTTTCTTTTTGAAAAGAAATTGCTAAAGTGTCGCTTTGAAGAAAAATAGTTCAAATTTGTACTTAGTTTTCATTTTTTCATTCTCACATTAAGGAAATGGATAAACAAATACATGCATTTGCATTTGCATTTAGACTACATGCGGAAATTGATTTAGGAAAAGTGAATTTAGTGTGTGCTCTCTGCTCTACATTGAAAGAATCTTATTCTTCTTTCCTTGGTAGCTAGGATTTTCATTGCTAAAAGAAAATAAATGACTGTTTATCATCTTAGATTGCATATTTAGGAATTTTACATCTACATCACGCGGTGAACCTTGAAAGGAAAACTTCTTAAGAAATATCAACTGTAAAATAAACCTCAATGAACATAAAAATGCTTTGGAACCTAATGCAAAACATCTAGAAGTCTAGGCTAGAGACGTATTATGGTGTCGTAAAGCCTGGTAACAATTGTTCTCATTGTAGGTTGGGTGATTCCTCCTCTTTCATACGACAAGTGCTAGTACAGACTTGTGCTCCCATGTACCGTCGAGTATATATTGGGAGACCACAATAGGATGATATCATTTATCCTTAGCAGTTGTGTTTTCCACCCTATCGATTGCAATGCGCTAAACACAACATTCAAGAAGATTGACTATTGTACGTAAAGTCCTCGGTAATTTCTCTCTAATTTACCATCGATATGTATATTGCAGTTTTGTGATTGGTTTGGTAATCCATCTTTCTAGACTTCCAGAGCAGTCACTTTCGTTCTTTTTCAGACTCCTTAAAAGAAAACGTCCATCTGAGCATTTATCACTTCACGCTCATTAAAAATCGAAGGCGAATAGAATCGTCTTTAGCTTTTTCTCGACTATTAAAAATTGAAAAAGCAAGTTGTGTCAAAGCGTCATAAAATTTATTTTATTCGGAATAACATCATTGATCCCTCGTTGGTCTTAGGTTGAGAAAATGGAGTCCACCAATCAAGGATTTCCCCTTGGGGGAAATCCTAGTCCTTTCTCTTCTTGGGGAGATATTAGTGCTCCATACATGGCTATATTGTCCCTTCCAGGACTGAAAATTGGCCTGCCAGTATGCCTATTCTTGACCTCTGTCATTCAAAACACCGTAATTCCTCAGCAATCAAATCAACAACAAGATGATACTGAAGTTGCTACCCCACCTTCCACTTTGTTTGTTTCTCCCTCTCCTTCTTCCTCTTTGCTTGGTGAAACTAGTAACACTAAAAACCAACTAACTAAGAAAAAGAAGAAAGGGAAGGAGAAGAAGAAGAAGCCAACAACGAAAGGGGGCAACCATGCATCGTCTAGTGAAAATCCTAACACTACACCATCCAAACCCAAATCTCCATGTGTCATTTGCAAAGGAGACCACTATCATCGAGATTGTCCTTACATCCCATGGATCTTGAGAGACTAGTCTCCCCACTTGCACAATCTAGTGTCTTCAACCTCTGTTAATCATGTTGAGAGTACACCATCAACTAGTGAAAATGAAGTCAATGGACAAAAAGGAAGATCTAAACTTCCTTGTAGGTTGTGTGAAGGCAATCATGCCCTCCACCATTATCCTTTCCTGGATGAAGCTAAAAGAGTCTTAGATAATAGTCCTACTTCACCGCAGTGACTTCCACCTCGATACAAGAAACTCTTGCCAAGTTCATCGCTAGTTGAAAATCCAACTAACATACCTCTGTTGTTGGTTGAAGTGCCTATCATTGAAGGTAAACACTCTAAGTCCACACTGGACCAAAGTCAATAGGTCGAGATGGAAATCGACCCAGTCTTGTCTTTAGAAGGTCCACCTTCAGATGATACAGTCTCCAAAGAGAATGAGAATGACACCATTCAAATTCTTTTTGTTAACACAGAATCTAATGAACATGAGGAAAATCTACCCATTCCTCTACCATAGGAGGGAAGTTCCTCAGTTCAAGAGATTCATTCGGCCATTTATTCGGTCCCTCCTCCAAGCAATCTAGTCATTTCTTTTGATTGGAATCTACTAGCGTGACCCCACCTAACGTACCATTCTGAATCATAGTTCAGGCTTACAGAATGATCATGGCTGGTACTATCATAGATGAAGGGGCTTTCGTGAGTATCCCTTCCTCAACTACTTAGAAATCACTTGCTTCGCCATCGCTTCTGCCTGAGATTCAAAATTTTCCAGGCTTCAATAAAGGAACCAGTCGACCGTTAGGGATCCTTCCAAATTTTCCTATAACTTTGAGAAGGAAAACCATTCATCTGAACATGATGATAGTCCAAGGGCCACTAGATTACAATCTACTCCTTGGGCGTGACTACATTTACATCATGGGAGCTATTGTTTCCTCACTCTTTCTGGTGATGTGTTTCCCGTATGAAGGTAGAAAGGTCCACTCGTTGACCAGCTTTCATTCCTCGGTTCAAACATGGCTACTAGTCAAATTCCATCCCTAAATGGTCTCTTTACATAAGGAATGTCTCATCAACCTCCAATCCATCCACCTGATGACTGCGAGTGATTCGGTGAATGTAACTAGACCCAGGGGGCATGCGCCCTAGTCTTCTTTGGCAGGAAAACCCTAGATAAAAGATAGGTTTCCTTGTAGAATAGATGACCAGTTCGACACACTCGTCCATTTATGATATGGGATCAGTCTGGAATAGGATTTCCTCGTCGAAGATTATGTGATTGGAAGTCGATCCACGCCTTTCACCTTTGTCTATTTCGATGGACAGATCCAAGGAATTTTTTTGTTTGCAACGTGGACAAAATGATCTTGCTTTAATGTAAGGACTTCCATATGGTAACTTGGAAACTCTACTCTCTTTTACCTGGGGGCATGTAAACCTTTTTTACGCAAGTGAAAAGCGACCAACATAACTCTAACCCCGTAGTATTTTACTAACTTCAACTGCTTAAGTTAGGTGATTGGTCTGATCCACCATTCATCTTTGCAAGGGCCAATAGCATTGATAAAGCAAGGGAAATTTTTTGTACAAAACTATCCTACATAACATAGTAGTTCTTTAACCCTTAAGATAGTAGTTGGTCATTCCTAGCCTGCATACAAAAGGCTCCGGAGCAAAGTTTCGCATGGGCGAGCTCCCTAAAAAATGAACCTACCAATGAGAGACATCATTAAAAGATGATAAGAGTGAGCAATATTTCCGCAAAGTTCAAGCTCGTTAAAACATAAACCTAACACTGAGCATAGTTTTTAAAGATTCAAGCTCATTAAAGAAATGAATCCACCTTTCAGTAAATAACCTTTGTGATCACATTACTATTAGCCTTTTGAGCCTTGGTAATGTTCTTACTGTCACCACCACTCTTTTAGCTAATCATACACCTCCACTTGATTGTTTACCCTTTTGAGGAACAGCTGCGACGAGTGATTGTGTTAGCCACCTTCTTTACACTATCGTGATTGAAAAGTTCCAAACTTACCTGGAACCAGTTGCTACCTGAAAATATCACTCGTTACTCAAAAATGAGTCTCTTTTAAGCTCTTTTTCAACTCGTTAAATATGAAAAGATTGTCGAGCAATTGGCCTCTCCAACTTGTTAAAGTGTTTGGAAGTGCCATCCCTCCTCTATATTTTAATCTTTTTGGACCTGAGGGATCATTACACAAAAATATTGAGCACTTGTCTTTTTCGGCTCGCTAAAGTGATCGAAAAAGTCATCCCTTTCGTATTATTTTATACTTTTTCATATTTAAAGGATTATACTACGAAAAAGGACTACTACAGTTTCCTTTCCATCTCTTTTTAGACTCTCTAAAACTGAAAAGGACCGAGTTATCTTTGTCATTAAACTCGTTAAAACCATAGCGACAAACTTGTCCATAAGGACAAGAGCGAGTTTCACTGTCACTAGGCTCACTAAAACATAGTGACAGGTTTGCCAGAAGGGAAAATTATAGAATAAGCACATGTTATCCTCCTCAAGCTTGACAAAAATAAAGAGGTACTAGTTAGCAATGACTGGGGAAAAAAGGAAGAAAACTTGAAGAACTTCATTGGTAGCAGGTCGCTCTTGAACATGACACTTTCACTCCGTCACCATGATTGAGTCGGGTTGGGTTATTCTGTTCATCGGTCATATCACCATTGGTCCTCCGTACCATCCATTTTTGGGGTTAACGCTACCAATCCATTTTAGTGTCGTCGATATGTTCAAGAGAAGTTGATCAAAGAATTGACCAACCCAACTAATGCCTCATCCACTGCAATACCTTCACGCTCCATTCTTTCATGACCGCCACCTTGAACCTTGTATCATCAGATCCTTTTCACCTCCACAAAATCATTTGCTCCGTTTTGTGTCATAGATGTGGGATTCATTAAGATCTTCCTACGAGGGGTCACTTCTTATCGAGATCAGTTAATTATCCAAGAATTTTACCTAGGAACAACCCTTTTAGTACTTTGAAGCTTGCATGCCTCAACGGAAAGTTTCTCACTTCTGGTGGCAAGTTTATATCAATGGCCTTCGACCGAAAGATTTTGCATGGTGTTTGACATTGACTCGTGTATTCACACTACGTGAATTGTATTGCAGTACATTGAGGGTTATTATCATTATTGGTGATTCCTCTCATGCCTGTTAACAACTTACATTATTGGCTGGTAATCAGGTGATGTCTTTCAATGTTCGACATCAAAACATCTTTTCACATGGATCGACTTGTACTTTGGGCGAAGATTGAATGAGTTTGAAGACCCCAGATCTAGTTTCATCCATCCGGGCTGTGATATATTCAGGAAAATGAAGACATAAAATGTACCCCATAGTTGCACAGATAATCATTCAAGCTAAGGGATGATGGCTCTACCAGAATCATCAGTCTGCCACATAGACGATCGTTTGTCCTATGTACATGAAAATGAATTTATAAAGCTGAGCATGGGAATGCCTACCTCAGCTAGATCATGAAAATATTATGAAGATAATGTATTATATTGTATCTTATTACAGGTTACCTTCTAGTTCGAAAAACCTCGGATCCTCATGATAAAGAATTTCACCAGACATCAGAAGATTTACGACCTTATGCTTTAGGGGGCAGCTGTTATAGAAATATTTGGGCACTGCAACCCCAATCACATATGTCCGTAAACCAAGGGATTCTAAACCACTAAAAGTGTTTTCTCATACCCTAAAGGATCAAGGTCAGTTGATTACAACATTTCCCAGAAGTTCTCCATGAAAAGCTGCTCAGAACTAGTCAAAACTGGACCATACAGACTACTCCATGCTGAGGGTGCGATGCATCTCACCTGTTACACAGAAGGGGTGTGATGCATACTGAAAAGCCCTTCTGTAGGGTGCAATGAGCGAGAGTGGACAAATGGCAGAGGCAGTTTGCTAGGTGGAAACTCAGAGAATATTCTAGAAAACTACTCATATGACACTCACCTCTCTGAATTCGCCTAGGGATGAGTAAGAGATCATGAAATCTCCAAGTGGAACCAAGAACTATCAGTGAAATGATAGTAATCAAAATCCCAGATGCTGACTCACCCCCCTGCAAATATCTATATATGGATCCCTCATCCTAGAGATCCAGAGGCTGGAATTTTGTGTTTTGTAAGGAAGTGTTGTTGGTTTCTCTGTGAAGCATTGTATTGTTGGGGGATCTAGCTTTTCATGAGGTGAAGAGGGCTTTCATGCTAGGAGGATGGCACTAGATCAGACAGATGTGTTGTAATCCTCTCTTCTACTACTTTTATCAATAAAGCTATTTGAGTTTTCCTCCATATACTTGTATATTTTTGAATCTTGTATTTGTGTATGCATTTGTATGGTTAATGTACATATAATTCTACATTGTTTATGGTTACATATCTCTATGCTTTGACGGTATTTTTCTGCTTTGACTCTACAGGTGTTCTTTGAAGCGAGACAAGTGAGAAAGGAGTGGTGAAAGCTCTATCAAAGGAGGGAGGAAATGAGCAAGGAGCCAAGCGAAAGACTAAGGTTGGGACTCTTGGCTTCTCTCTCATCTATCTCTCATAAAGGAAAACAAAAGTTACTTTGAATTGTTTGTTTCTAAGATAGCTACCCATCTTAGTGGGACTAGCAGCTCTAAATAGACACTAGTTTTCCCGGAAACACCTCTCATTGGCGCTATTTCCCTTTATAACCCTTTACAAAGGAAATAACCGCAAAACATTCATAAACCTACCATTTTTTGCCTTGGTACCACCTCCACTCATTTTTTTAGTTTTCACCTTTATCACAATCAGTAGATCGATTCTTCTGTGATCACATTAGGTATGTGCCTTATCACCTCTTCCCCTCTGATATGCGACTATCGGAAGTGTTTGAATAATGCTTAAGTCTTAAAAGACTCGGGCAACACATCTATCATAATACATAGGAAACACATGGGAAATCCGCTCCAAACACATATAGCGGATCTCAAATCTTATACACCGACACTTATAAGTATCATCGGGTCTGTCTCTCGAAGCCTTTTCGCTCGTCGTTCACTGAACTCTGATAAGTGATAGCTCCGATCTCCAAATAGTCAATCAACACTTTATCGCTATCGGTGTATCAACATATCCATTGTTCGACCTCTTCCACTTAAAAATGTCGATCTGACATGCCTTAGGGACCCGATAACATTATCGATCATGTATGATAAGGTTTCGGGTCTGGCTAACAAATCACATGTCTCTGTTTCTTTTGGCCAAGGTTCATTCCTCCCTTTGGAT
Source organism: Pinus taeda (assembly GCA_000404065.3). Lineage (NCBI taxonomy): Eukaryota > Viridiplantae > Streptophyta > Pinopsida > Pinales > Pinaceae > Pinus > Pinus taeda. The sequence goes on from APFE030741669.1 coordinate 102,675, forward strand.
GGTTTGCGATGCGACTTTCTTGTTCCGATTTTATCACTGCCATTGATCTCCTAGATCTAACAGTTCCTGTGCATCACTCTTCACTTCTCCGCTCGTTCCTTTTACATAGAATTTATGTTTTTTTCTTTAACGTCTCTCCATGGTTCGCGTTTTATCCTTCAGGTTTCTTCAAAGGTTCCACTGCTCAACTTCCTCTGACCTTCTCTCTTCTGCGAAATCTCCCTTTGCTATTTCTCCCCAGAGTTTCCCTCTGATCTTCAACTGGATTCAATGACCCATTAATGATTCCCCTGAATCATTCTGTGCCTCTGCGTATACTTTAGAATTCTGCCTGCAACCCTGTACAGAACCTATGAATTCACATGTAATGCATTCATAAATACTCGTTTCACACTATTACGCAGTTCCCAAATGAACCACTTTATATATAAATATGAACAACTAATTACAATCGAGAATTCTCTGTCTCTCACAGGCCTGTTATTCAATATCAATGGCCTCCTTTTTGCACTCTTCCCGTAGGCTTACGTTTATACCATAAATGTTTATTGAACTAATCCTGGTTCGACTCCTAAATATACTGAACTGATTCCTAAATCCTTTATCCTCTATGTCCACTTCTAATCTCCATTTACTTCCTAAGAACTCTCCTTAGTTCCTTGAATCATGGAACTGCTTAAAGAGTCCTAATTGACTTTAGACTCTTTTTTCATTATTGCCCACTCATTTTCTCATTTATTTGAGAGCATTTACAAACATCTCACATTATCTAATTAAATCACTTAAAATTCTAAATATTACATTAACTTGAGACTTAGGAAACTAATTTTCCTAAAACACATTACCCCCCTATGTCTACTTAATTACAATGATTTTCTCTTGGGTTGAATGCTCCTGCATCACTTTACATGGAACATGTTGTTCCCCTAATGACTATTGATCAGCTTGTTAGAGTACATGTTCTCTAGTGGTTTATAAGGTCCATATGGCACATCTTTATCATCATATGGTTGATAAACTTGATGGAACACATCTTTTCCCTCATGTGGCTTTTCAATTTTACTTATAAGTCAAGTGATTCATCCTTAATCAGTAAAAAACAATTTTGAAACCATAGGATTCTAGTCAAATACCTTAGGGAAAAGTTAAATGAAGAAATGTTGAAATTTGGAAACTAGGTAGCACAAGTTGACATGAACCAAGGGTTATAATTTGAAACATGAAAATAAAAGGGTTTCAAGCTCAGGGAAATATGGGTCGAAGAAGAGTGCAGGTCAGTAAAAGTATTGTTCCCTGTATTAACAAAAAGGGTGATTCAAAATATGATGAAACGTAAATGTGTTCCTCCTCTCTCAACAAAAATCAATTTGGAAACCCTAGGGTTCTAGTCACAAAGCATAGGGAAAAGTTAAATGAAAAACAAGTTGACATTTGCAACTAGGTAGCAAAAATTCACAAGGAGCAAGGGTTATAAGTTGAAAGATGAAAAGAAAAGGGTTTTGAGCTCAGGGAAAGATGGGTAGAAGAAGAGTGCATCATTAAAGGTATCAGTCTGTGTCTCAACAAAAAGGGTGATTTAGAATAGAATGAAAGGTAAAAGTGTTCCTCCTCACTCAAAAAATAATAATTTTGAAACCCTAGGGTTCTAGTCACAAACCTTATGGAAAAGTTAAATGAAATACAAGCTGACATTTGGAAACTAGGTAGAAGAAGTTGAAACATGAAAAGAAAATGGATTCGAGCTCAAGGAAAGACATGTTGAAGAAGAGCACACTAGTAAATTTATTGGTCCCTGTGTCAACAAAAAGGGAAATTTAGAATATGGTGAAAGGTAAAAGAGCTCCTCCTCACTCAATAAAAATAAATTCAGAAACCCTAGTGTTCTAGTAACAAACTGCGGGGAAATTTTTAATTAAAAACAAGTTGATACCTAGAAGTTAGGTAGAAGACGTTGACATTGACCAAGGGTTATAAGTTGAAACATGAAAATAAAATCGTTTTGAGCTCAGGGAAAGATGGGTTGAAGAAGAGTGCACCAATAAATGTATCAGTCTCTGCGTCAATAAAAAGGGTGTTTAGAGATATGATGAAAGGTAAAAGCATTCATCCTTTGTTAATAAAAATCAATTTGTAAAACTTAGGGTTTAAGTCACATGTACCAAGGGTTCTAAGTTGAAACATGAAAGGAAAATAGTTTTAAGATTAGGGAAATATGAGTTAAAGAAGAGAGAAGACCAATAAAAGTATTAGTCCCCATGTCAACAAAAAGGGTGACTCATAATATGATGAAAGGTAAAATCATTCAGCATGTATGAACAGTGAAAGAATTTTCATGATAATGTGAATTGTATGTAGGAGGCACCTGAAGATGAGATAATCCCTATTAAACATGTAACTAATGAAAAGAATTATATTCTGAGAAAGAAATCAATTGGCAAGAAAGGAAATAAATATATAACACCTGAGACTATTGTATTTGTAAGCAAACATAAACACATACATTTTCTTTAGGAAGAACAAATGAATCACATACATAAGACAAAGAAAAAAATAAATGGTTAATTATCCCTTTAATTCTAATGTGTCAAAAAAATCAACAAAAAGGTTTATCTATGGTTTTGTGTATGAGAAAAATTCCTAAAAGGACCTAATGTCCTTTTTCTCAAGTAGTAACTAGGCCTTGTGAAGATTTTAGAATAGGGTACTAGGGACAGATCATAAATGTCATCGGCGATGCTTCCATCAACCAAAAAAATGGCGAAGGTATGCAGAGTGTTATAGTGGACAAACATATTAGGGCCACGTCCCAAAAGAGCTGGTGACGCTTACAGTAGCCTGACCAAGATCACCTCAAGTCTAAGTGGTCCCGCACCTCAACCTATGGGTAGAGATGCCCTAAGATTTGGCCACTAAGTTACTTGTGTCTAGTGGTAATGGATGAATCACAACTTGTGGTTGTCAGTTTTGGACCTAGATCCCCTACCACAGATCGAGAGACAACATGAAGTTCTATGATAATCCAACACCTATACCCTATCCCTTTCACGGGTTTCTCTCCATGTACTAGATTTTTCACTGGATGGTGTACAATTTTAAGCTCCCTAAAAGACAACTTTCTATGTTTCAATATGAAAAATATATATATGATGGCTTATGTTTTGCATATCGCCATGGTCCTAGCCTGAACTATAAACTATGTTGTGGCCGCTATGGGGAATTTACTGTGTTCAGGTTAATATTTTTGTTAGAAGGGCTCTGTTTCACTTAGGGTGTACAAAAAAATATAAGCTCAAAGAAGGTACCTTTTATACAAAGTTTAAGTGAGCTTAGTGTGTGAGGTGAATGTGTGTGCAAGTGAATTTGTGAGCAAGTGAAATGTGAATTGATGTGGATACGTGGTGATCTTTTACAGTTCACTTAATTATACTATGTGATACTTGTTCCTTGCAAGAAAAGAAATGACGTGTGGAAGATGGGACACTTAATTCTATCCTAATTATACTACATTAACATATGTTTGTGTGGAAAATTTCAAAGTAAAATGAAAGAAATTACTCTGCTTGTAATGATTAGTAATGATGGTGCATGCAAGGTGAATCTAGTGCACATACAAAGTGTTTTAATTGCAATTATGTGGATATGTGTTTCATGATCTTATAATACAATTCCTCTAATTACACTACGTGATGTTTGTTCTTTGCAAGAAAATAAATGATGTGTGGATGATGGACCACTTACCACTTTCCTAATTATACTATGTGAACATATGTTTGAGTGAGTTTTCAAATTAAAATATAAGCATCAATTACTCTACGTGTAATGGTTAGTAAAGAAAATTGGTTAGTAGTGATGGTGTGTGCAAGTTGAATCTAGTGCACATTCAAAGTGCTTAAATTCCAAGTATGTGTTAAATATGTATTATAATGTTATAATGTGTGGTTAAATATATTTCTATAAATGGTTAATAAAATATTGTCAATTTTTTTTAAATAATTTGACAAATCATAGGAATATTGTCTCCATTTACTAAGTGTTCAAGCAATTGACCTTTTTCAAGATTAGTTCTTATTAGCAACAATTTTTAGTTTATTTAAGAGACTATATAAATCCTAAACTAAAAGTGAGTTCTACAATAGAGTGAAGCATTTCAATACCTTTTTCAAATTTACTTCTTCTTAGCAACAATTTTTTATTTCTTCAAAAGACTATGAATCCCAAACTAGAAGTGATCCCTACTATAACAAGGAAAGCCTTCATATATATCATATATTAAACATTTCAGTTATTTAAATTCAATGTCAATTATTTAGATCTACTCACTTGTATAATAATTTGCGAGGTTTTTGAACTAAATACTAATAGAAATTAAGTCTAAATTCTTACATAGGAAACTTCTAAATACATATTTAAAAGGGAATTATTACATACAGAACTTAATGATGTGGCTAATATTTTGAATTTGAGAGAATGGGAGATTCTTGAAGAATCAAGATAGTGATTATCAAATTGATGGGCCAAATTTATTTCATGATATATAAAAAAAATAACATATCTATAAATTCAAGTAAATTTAATCAACTATAAGATAAATCATGGCTGAAAAACCATATAATACATAAATACACACTCCATGATACAATAAGAAAACTATTCAACTAATTTTTAAGTATGTTAATATTTGAAAGCATATGATACAAAATCAAATAGGTTGGAAAATTGTTTCTTCATTAGAAGCACCATATCATTTAATGTTTTAAAATGTGTAACTAAAATTAGCATAAAACAATACTAAGAAGAACTTTTTTAGAGGAAGAACTTATCATAACTATAATGAATTTCACAATTCCAAATAAAAGTTGGAAGAAATGTGGGATGAGAAGGACAATGAAATTGTTGATAAAGAAACAAAAATAAATCAAGAGATAGAGGTTTTAGTGGATTTAGAGAACAAGAAATATCCTTTAAGGTCTTATCAACAATGAATGTACATTGCTATTATTTGTGGTGAATAGGGGCACAAATGATTTGAGCCTTTTTTTGGGAGAATGTACATGGAATATTTAGCACAATAACCAATTAGGGCACAAAGAAGGCTAAGAGGATTTAAAAACTTTATGTTTTCACAAGGAACCTTTTTTATGCACATGCAAAGATGGATATCCAAAGTATTTTATGCTTTCAATTATTTTTCATCAAATCTCGACAAAGTTTAAAATATAGAACTCCTCTTTTTTACTTTTGAACCATATTTTGCAACATATTTCAGCATTACATGTTGAGAAACAACTAGATGAATTTAATTGTCATTACATTGCCATGGTATAAGAATAATAACATTGTAAACATTTCTAGCATAACATCAATATATGCCTGCAAATTTATTTCTTTTTCATTTATTATTTATGAATTTAAAATTGATTAATCACATGAGTCTTCCATGGAGAATTATAATTATATGCAATAATACACTCCTTTTTTGCAAGCATGAATCTACACTACACTTTGTATGTCTTTTAAAAAGTTGTTTAAAAAAAAAAAAAATCTCATAACCTTCACGTGATAATTGAAATAAGAAACTTGTGAGGTTTTCAAAGGAAGGAATGATCATTTAGGATTAAAAGAACCATTAAATATGACATATAATGATGAATATTACGAAAGATTAATGTTGTTATATCCATTTAATAAAGAATGTATTTTCGGTTCATGCACATTCGAAGTAGGGATATTATTGCTCCTTTTAGATCTTGACACATTTTATCTCTTTTAACTCTTACTTGGGATATAAAAAATTAATCAAACTAGCTTTTATAGGTTTTCGAGCACCTATGTGACAATCATTTATTCTAATCCCTCTTGTAAACATATTTCCATGAATTGTAATTCGTGTAAATAATATATGGAAATTATGTTCCAATGGTTTTCTTAGTTTTTGTGGTTTATATTAAACCATTCAAATTCAAAGGTGGTTCATAATTTCTATGAATTCAAGTTTCGAAAAATTCAAATAAACCATGGTTTCAAGTAATTTTAAATAATTTGCATGGTTGCTAGTGGTTTTCAGTAATTTACATGGCTTCAAGTGGTTTTCTTTAGTTGTTGTTACATCTCATTTTTTAGCTACATGGTATTACTTTAAATTCTTATTTTATCTTATGTTTATTGTTTCATTCTCCATTTCTTTCTGTTTTTCGATCATACTTCCTAATGCATACAATATGGAGAAAGTAATATGAGAAGTGGGACAATTTGAATTACTTGTATTTGCATAAATTTCTTGAATTGCGTGATCTTCTTGTTCTCTCAATGTGTGATATCTTTTTCTCATCCCTTCTCTAGATTTCTCTCGTATTTCCTCTATGTATGGCAATTTATTTCCTTTTTTAGATCCAAATATCCAATTTCCGATGTTTGTTGTGAATCCTTTTGTAATTTTCATGCTATGATATTTCTCTATGAATGATTGTTTGTTGTTTTTCTCCACAACCAAATTTAGACCCTAATTTATTTGTTCATAGTTGAGGCTTGATCGATCCCTTGAGCTATATTAATAACATTAATAAAATTTGGTAGGGCGGTTGGTGCATTAGGATTTTTAATGGCTCAATTGAGCCTTTAGGCTTGATCAAGCCACTACTTAACCATGTATACAAATCGGTTGAGGGTTACTTTAACACTCTATCAAGAAATTTGAATTTTGAATTTAAGCACTCAACCGAGCTCATGAAATCCTAAAAATTACAGTTTCAATACCCCTTCTACATATTTCTTTGTAGCCCCATTTTGTATCCTAGGGATTTAGGGTTGAATTTGACCTCAATTGGCAGAGTTGATCATGTTGGATTCATGAAAGAATCCTCTATCCAATCGCATATGAATTTGACACTTTTGAATTCACATGATATTTTTCATATAATTTCTTCTAAACATAATGATTGAAATTTTTTTGGACACTTTCAAAGGGACTGAATAAAAAAATCAATAACATAAAATATACACAATGAAAATATTACAAAAAATACCACTATCTTCGTTTACGAGTCCTCTTCAAAGGGCACTCTTAGTTTTTCAAATTATTTAAAGAGTTGAAAAACATCTTACATAAACACATATATTTCCAAATGAAATTAAAATATTACTTCGCCAACTTCGAAAAATAATAGAAAATATAATTTTTCATAAAAAATAAAATTTTAATATGAAGAACTTTGTTCTCTCCATGTAGATCATGCTTATACACACACACACACACACACACACATTTTAGACTAAGTTAGGCTATGTGAACTCACACATACCTCTTAAGTTTTGCTCAAATTTGCAAGGACATATATAACATTTAATGGAAATTTGAGAGATTATATGACACTAAATTATTTTGAAAAAAATATCACTAGGGAAACAACATAAGTATCCACATATTTTCTTTTTACTCTAAAACAAAATTACAATTCTTATATGAATTTTGAGGGTTGAAATTCAAAAAAAGAGGAAAATCTTGAAATTCGATTGCCACATTTGGCCAAAAACTGTAACCCATCTTCATGCTTCCACCTTGGGATCTTGTGAAGTTGTAACCTATTCCAAAATTTTCTCCATTTTTCTCTAGGAAGTTTTGGGTGTTAGTTGTTAGGGGTTATCCATTTCCATCATTGAAGGTCATTAACTTCCTCTTACTAGTAGTCCTCTATTGTGACTTTTCCTTTAGTAGTCATTTTCACTCTAAGTTGTTTTAGCTCCAATTGGTTCTCTAAATTTGGTATATGTTTCCATGAATTTTCCCATAACAGTGTTGTGCTCACATTCTTAACGTTCCAAAACCAGTGCTCCTGGATCAATTCCTTATGCTTCTTTGTTGAGATCCAACAAACAATCCAAGGTTTGAAGCATTCAATTGTATCAGTTATTGAATGGGGTTTGTAGGGGCATATTTGCGGGTCCAAATATTTTTATAGAGATCCATCACTCCTTAGATACATCATCACCAAATTTTAGCTCCCAAAACCATGACCATTGTAGAAGGGTCCCTCAAGCCAAGGCCACATTTCAACTTTTCCTTGCAGAGCTTATTCCAAGCCACTAGAGGCCATTTCCTTTCTAGCCTTGAGCCTCCCAATAGGAAATATTTTTGGATATGTTAGAGCTCCTAAGAAATGGTTGTGGGGGGGGGGGGGGATCAATGCAGAACAAATATACACATGCATTGTTTGTAGGATTACTTTTAGGAGAACTAATCTTCCTGCAATGTCTAGAGATCTAAAAGTCTATCTCAACAATTTTTTTGGAGTTTGGTGAGCATTTCCCCCCATAAATTCCATCTAATAGAACTATCAACGAGTGGTTCCCCCGATTATTTTGATGCTAAAGTGTTGATATTGAACACTAGGATGTTCTTCACATGCCTATGGATTATCATCACAGTATTGAATAAAAATTCTTGAGATTTGGTTCTATATTTTGATCCAGACTTTCTCAACAGGTTTTTCATGATATATTGCTTCTAGCTAATATGCCTTTTTCACTAAAAATATTCCCTTGCAACTATACATCCACCTTATCTTGTCCACTTGAGGTGATGCTAGGATCTTGCAAAGTCATAAGTTATTCCAAAAGTTTCTCCATATTTCTCTAAGCAGTTTTGGGTTCTAGTTGTTAAGGTTAATCATTTCCACCTTTGATTATCATCATCTTCCTATGTCTGATAATCCTCTATTGTGACTTTTCCCTAAGTAGTCATTTTCACTCTACATTCTTGTAGCTCCAATTGGTTCTCCAACTTTGGTAGATGTTGCCATGAATATGCCTAGAAATATGATGTGCTCACATTCTTAACCTCCCAAAAGCAATGGTTTGGTATCAATTCCCTGTTGTTCTTGGGAAGGGTCCACACAGACAATTCAAGGCTTTGAGCATTCAATCATATCAGTTATTGAGGGGGAGTTAGAGGGGCATATTTTTTAGTACAAATGGTTTTATAGACATCCAACACTCCTTGGATCCATCACAAAAAGCGTTTAGCTCCCAACGCCATGGGCATTATATAGAGGGGTCCCTCAAGACAAGGCCACATTTTAACTTTGCCTTATAGAGCTTATCCCAAGGTCCTAGAGGTAATTTCTTCTCTATCCTTGAGCCTCCCCATAGGAAATATTTATGGATACATTGAAGCTCCAAAACAATGAACGTGGGTGCCATCAATGCAAAACAAAGATACACATGCACTGCTTGTAGAAATGTTTTTAGCAGAACTAATCATCCTATAGTGTTTATAGATCTAAGAGTCAAGATGAACAATTGTTTCTGGAGTTCAGTGAGCATTTCCTCCAAGACATTCCATCTAAGAGAGTTATCAATGAATGGTTACACCAAGTACATTGATGGTAAAGTGTTGATATGGATCTTTAGGATGTTCTTTGCATGCCTCTAGATTATCATCAGACTGTTGAAGAAAAATACCTAATATTTGGTTCTATTAATTTCCATGCTTGAGGCTAGAGAAAACAAGTCCAAGATGTTGTTGAATGTGCATTATTCTTCTACCATTGGATGCCAAGGCCCATCATGTCATAAAAAAGCATCTAATGGGTAAGAGGCAGGTAATTTCTATATAATAAAAATTTCTTTGAGCCTTCACATAGAGTTTGAAAACTTGAAGAGATGTCCCAATCATTCCACTGCTAGAATGAAGAGGAAAGGAGGTAGTGGGTCTCCCTGTCGAATCCCTTGAGAGGCCTGAAAAGGGGTGGAGGGGGATCTATTAACCATAATTGAAAAGAAGGAAAAGGAAACCACGTTGAAGATCTAGGTTATCCATTCATTTGCAAAGTCCAAAGCCTTTAAAATGTAACATAAAATGTCCCAATTTAATGTATCATAAAATTTAGATAGATCTAGCTTGAACATCATGCATGGCTTCTTAGTGATTTTCAAGGAGTGGATGGTCTCATGTGCCACCATAATCCCATCTATAATATTTCTCCCTTCCGCAAATACTATTTTGGGGAAATGAGCTTGGGGACGAATGGTTTGACCTTATTTCCAATAATTTTTGTAATAATTTTGTATATCACTTACATAGTGCAATTGGTTTATACTCACTATAGTATTTAGCTTTCTCCTCTTTTGGGAGCAAATTTATGAAACTTTGACTTATGAGAATCCTCCACTTCCCTCCAAATATTTTTCCTAATCATTGACCAACAAGTTTGAAAAAAATTAATGGGAAACCCATCCAACCTATGGGCCTTATTGTGGGGCATCACCTTAGTAGTAGCTTCTAACTTATTAAAAGTAATTTCATGTAGAAGTGATGTGTTTTATTCTTCATTAATAATTGAGTAAATATATTTGGTTATCTACGTAATTCCCTCTTATTTATCCTTTGCAAGCTCAAACATATTATGCTTTTAAAGAATTGGGTTAGTTCATGAGAGATATCCCATTGGATTTCCAGCTTACTTCCATCAATGGCTCTTAGGGAAAAGATTATGTTATGGTGTTTTTTTTGCAACATAGAATTGTGGAAAAATGTTGTATTTTTTAGCCCTCCTTTAGCCATTAAATGTGATATTTTTGCCTCTAGAAAATTTTCTCCTACTTCTTGTGTTCCTTTAATGCCTAAATAGTTTTTTCCTTTGCTTTTATCAAGTCCTTGAAAGGTCCATGCAAGATTTCCTCTTGCTTTATATTCAATATTTTCACCTCTATCTTTTATTTTTCATTTAGAATGTCTCCAAATGGCCTCTTATTCAACCCATTTAGTTTCCATTTCATATGCCTTAACATTTTTTATAAAGAAAACATTGTTGAGCCTTCAATGTTTTTTATCTCATCCAACCATTTCTAAATATTTGAAAGAAACTCTAGGTGTCAAATACAAAATTTCTTGAATCTAAAAGGGAGATTACAAGGGTATTCCTTCATATTCAAACTGAGGCATATCAGCTAGTGAACTGATCCATGACTAGGGAGGATAGAGGCTTCAATAAATACATACCATACCATGATACTCTCTAAAATAAGTAAACAATCTACTCCTCGTGTTATTTTTTACTAGCCCACTCGCCTATTATTCCTAGTGAATACCTCAGTAGTTGTGTCTATCCTAATGAGGCCAAGGGAATCAATAATATCTAGGAAATAAATTGCCTAGATTTTTGGGGCATCACCTTAATAGTACCTTCTAACTCTTTTGACACACTGACTTGATCAAATTAAAATCACCCCCATAAATCCATGTATATGGAGAAATAAAGAGTCAAGTTTGGGTGATCAACTTAAGAAACAATTGTTTATAATGAGGTATGTGCGAGCCATACACATTGGATAACTAACCTTTCTCTCTCAGTCCAACCACCTGGAATTGTATGTCGTCCCATAATATTGCTAATCCTCTTAATTTCCCATGAGTCTATTGCAATCAACTAACATTTACCTCTCGAGTTGTTGGTGAGATTGTACATAGCCTCCCCTGATATTTTAATTTATTGTATTGTCATGATTCATGGTTATTGTAACCATCCCTCCCATATCTACCCACTGTCACTTTCCTACCTGGGTAAACATGAGAGGAGGAGCTACTATGACATGAATCAACCTCCTTGGTATAGTTAAGGAAGTGGAATCGACAAACCATAATTTTACTGACATTCCTCAGGAGCTACGGGACCCTCCAAAGCTAAATAACCACTCCAAGTGCAATAGTCATGAGTTAACTTGGTTTTTGAATTATCTATACTCCCAGTCACTTTCATAACAAGGAAAGCTAGTGATTGTAAGCCTTTAGTCACATGGATATTGTTCAACAACTCTAATCTATATTTCCCTATTCTGAGCATGCAACCTTGGAATCTGAGCCACTTTTTCAGGGCTAGCATCCAGGCCTTTGCCTAGAACTTGATAGAACTTTCAAGAATGATGAATGACACTAGAAAAAGGTATTAACACAAAACTTAGACAAGAAATTTACCTAACCGAGCCTAACCATGATAGACATTTCATTAAACAAATTGTGAACATGAAACCTAAAGGTCATAAATGCACATCTGAACATAGGGGTCTCATACTTATCTCGAAATTATCAAGAAGGTATGATGCCCTCTCATAATAGTTACAAAAACATCTATTACGTTATGTATTCAATAACCATTCATTTACCATACATAACATGACAAGATCCATAGTTATAATATGTCACAAAACCATGCTTATAATCCAACATATAACCAAAATATTAACATTAATAGATTAAACATCAAAACAACATCATATCAAGTAAATTGACTCATAGAATACAAGAGGAAAAGAGCTCTTATTAACATATGCAAAAGCTAAGTAATCCAGGGACTTCCATGTACCACCCGACTATAGATTAGGCCGAACCAAATCTTTCTTTCATCCAATCACCCCGATGCCATATTCCAAGCATGAATGTGGGATCTCATGGAATAAACCGAGCAAAGCCAAACTAGGGCTTCCATAGGCCAAACCACCTCAACCCTCAACCAGTGATTCCACCTCACCGTCATAAATCATTAACCATCACTAAATCAATCTCTACCGAACTTGTCCAAGGCTCCAAATAATTTGTTCCAACCTGACTCAAGGACCAGTAAGTCAACTCACAATTGTCACAGGGCTGCATCACCTTTGTCCAACCAAGGCTCCAACACTAGTAACTCAACCCACCAAGGGCTCTAGATAATTTGTCCAACCAAGGCTTCTAGGACTAGTAACTCAACCCAAGTTGTTCTAGGGCTTCTAGACCATTTTTCCAACCAAGACTCCAAGAACTAGTAACTCATCCCACATCCATAAAGAACATGAACACCAATAAAAAATAATCAAGTGGGAAAACCCAAAACACCATGGATATCCAAGAAATGGAAAGGATAGGCAAAAATGTTATCAATCTAGGCAATCCTCCATGCCAATGACAAATCATAAAAAATAACCACATGCATATACCCTGAATACCAAAACTAGCAAGAAAATCATACATGAAACTTGATACCTACAAAGAAATCCAGCTGTATTCGTTGACCCCATTGTCCCCTTGCGCTTTCTTGCTTTTCCTTTGCCTTCTTTCTCCAAATCCAAATTATGCTAAAATTCTCCAAGAGTACTCCAAGAAATAACTAAGTGTGAAAGAGTATGAGAAAGAGAATAAAATGAGAGTGCCAAAGACTAAATTGACCAAAAGCTAAACCAACAAAAGTTGTGAACTGATCCTCAGAAGCCTTTTCATCATTGAGGCCTTTGTTTTCTTCATTTTCCTCAATTTTCCTTCAATTTCCTCCTCACATGCAAGCTATGACCTTTCACCTTCCTTTTCTAAAATTTTCCATTATTTTCATAAATAAATTGCCAATTAATGCCTCTTTTCATTTACCATTTCCTTTTCCAATTTTCATAGCCATAAATTAATCACAAGTGATCCCCATCACTATGTTTTTCCTAACATTAAACATGGAATATGTGTCCCATAACCTTGGCCTTATTTTTCATTATTAAATTTATTACATGGATTTTTAATCGGGGCTATTATAGAACTCTCCCCCTTGGGGGAACACCATCCTCAGTGTTTAATGACACCTATAAACAAAAAAAACAGATATCCTATGGAGATCTATAACATATCTTGATACAACATTTACATCATATCCATTTGCTGAAAACATAACCAACATATCATAAACACCATATCGCTTATTAGAACTTTATAACATAGCTCATTACAGTATTTACATACATATGGATATATAGACATAACCAAACACAACATCAAACATATACCAAAAGAAATTTGCTCAGCCAATGCATAGAGAAGGATAAATAGCCCACATCTGATCATTCATCTCCCATGTAGCTTCATTGGGCTCAAAGTGCTTCCACTGCCCTTTAACTTGCTCGATTGCTCGATTTCGAAGCATGAGCATCTTTCATTGCAAAATTCATTGAGGTTCAAGATGGAATTCTCGTTCTAGCTTGATCGGCGATATAGACTAATCAATCACATGATCAACATCTTTCACATACTTCTTATGTAATGGCACATGGAAAATGTCATGGACTTTCATTGTCAGATGTAGTACAAGTCGGTAGACTACTGGTCCAATCCTCTCAAGAATATTGAAAGGCCCATAATATCTAGGTTCCAACATGGTACATGATTCAATCCTCCAAGAGATCTTCTTGGGCTTGAGGTGCAAGTACACATGTTACCCAAACTAAAACTCATTAAACATCTTGTGTTGATCTACATAACTCTTTTTCCTATCACGTGCTACCTTTAAATTCTTCTTGATAACATCCATTTCATGCTCCATCTCTGCCAACATGTCTAGTCCAATCAACACCTTGTTCACTAGATCATTCCAATTGATAGGAGTATTACAACTCCGCTCATTAAGTGCCTTAAACAAAACCATATTCAAAGATTCATGATAACCATTGTTATATGTAAACTCTGCAAGTGGAAGATACACTTCCCAATTTCACTGCTAATGCATAACATACATTCTCAACATGTCCTCGAAAATCTTGTTGACCCTCTCTGCTTGTCCATATGTCTACAAATGATAATTTTTACTGAAGACCAACTCTATCCTTAAACATGCAAATAACTCTTTCCAAAGCCTGGAAGTGAAATTGATATCTCTAGCTAACATAATCTTCTTTGAAACATGATGCAACATCAATATATCTCTGACAAAAACCTATTCTACCTCACTAGCGGAATTTTTAGACTTTACTAGAATGAAGTGTGCTACCTTGGTCAACTTGTCAACCAACACCACAATAGAATCATGTTACCTAGATGTCCTTGGAAAATTTGTAGCAAATTCCATGAAAATGACCTCCTATTTCCATTCTAGAATCAGAATTGGTTGTAATAACCCACCTGGATGCTTACACTTTTCTTTTGTGTTGACAATCCAAACATCTCGCCATGAATGATTTTACCTCATCCACATTCCTAGGAGATTCCCATTCCATGGTAGCTTTGATATTTTCAAGATCCACTGCTATACTTTCCTTGGAAACAACATGTCCCAAGTAATGTACCTCTTTCTGAAAGAAACTTCACTTACTAAGGTTGACATACAATTGATGCCTTCTTAACAATTTCAACATTGCTACTAGATGTTGTTCATGTTATTCTTCATTCTTAGAATATATAAATTTTTCATTAATGAATGCAATCACAAACTTGTTCAAATAAGGACAAAATACACTATTCATCAAACACATGAAAGTAACAAAAGCATTATTCATACGAAAACAGAACCACAACAAACTCATAGTTCCCATACCTGGTCTAAAATGCAGTCTTGTAGATGTCCACTTCTTTGAAGTGTACCCGATGATATCAAGATCAAAAATCTATCTTCAAGAACATTGTTTCTCCCTTCAATTGGTCAATCAAGTCATCAATCCTCGACAAAGGGTACATCTTATTAATCGTCACCTTGTTTAGCTTCCCTGAATCAATACACAGAATTAGAGTATTATCCTTCTTATTTACAAACAACACAGGTGCGCCTCAAGGTGACACACTTGGCCTAATGTATCCCTTGTCCAACATTTCCTTTAACTGAAACTTAAGTTCTACTAACTCTAGAATGCTCATCCCATAAGGTTCCTTTGATGTTGTTTCTACCCTAGTTCCAAATCAATAGAAAAGTCAACTTCCCTATGAGGCGAAAACTCAAAAATCTCTTCTGGAAGCACATCCTGAAACTATTAGAAAACTAGTTACCTCTTCAAAAGTTCTACATCCTCAAAATCCTTACCTTTATCATCATAAATATGAACTACAAATAATACACACCCTTTTCTGCAACTACGATTTGCCTACATAGTCGTAACCATTATAATTGATTTCTCCTTCTTCTTACCTTGCAAGATTCTCTGTTCTCCATTGTCATCCGAGCACTGAATAGCCTTTTCATAGAAATCCACCTTAGTCCAATGAAGATACAACCAATCCATACCCAAAAGCATAATCTATGATTCCAATTGAAGTACATTCAGATGCACTGATGTAGGCATAGCATTAAACTCAAATGCATAAGCTATTACCCAATGATGAACTATTTTCCTAGTACATGTATCTAACTATACTAACTAAGACTCTCCATGCACTTATTTATTCAACCCACACTTATCTACCACGTCAAGATTAACATAACTCTAATTATATCCATGGTCAATCAAAGTAGAAACAACTTGATCACAAATCTTACCATCCATCTTGATAATTGATGGATGGTGATCCACCTACCTGTTATCCAATGATGCATAAATTTGAGGAATACTCTGTCCAACATCCTCCACTGGTTGTGCCTCTTGAGCACTGTAAATTTTTGGTCCTCCATCCTAATGTTGTCGACAATCTCTCTTGCAATTATCCTTTCCACAAGTCCAATATTGTAAAGGCTTCCTGCCACCACCCTTGTTATGCTCCTAAGACTAAAATATCTATACTCTTTCACATGCATTAAACTTCTTGTGTAACGTTGCATTCTCTTTCTTTCTCATGTCATGTAGTATTCCTCGCTTATTATCCCATTTTCCTTTAGTCTTTTCATTACCTTTCCAATCTTGTTTAGTCTCAGACCTACACTTTAATTGCTCATAACAATGTTTCAACTTTTTGATGGCTTCCTCTAGTAGTCTAAGATCATCAAACTCAATCCCATCTTTGAATAATATTGGCAATTCATTGATGAATCTTTGAATCTTCACTTTCTCGTCCTTAAGATAAGGCGCATACCTCAACAACTCCAAGAATCTACTAGTATCCTCCTCATTAGTCATAGATCCCATCTTAAGCTCATATAATTCCTTTGCCCTTTCATCATAGTATCTCTTGGATAGATATTTCTTCCATACAAGTCTCTCAAACTCACTCCAAGTAAACTCCTCTTCCTGAATGCCTCTAACATTCTTCATGTTTTCCCACCAGATATTCAGTTTCCCTTTAAGATTGAGGGTAGTTATCCTGGCTTTCATTCTCTCTAATTAATCATGTAATCTGAAATCCTATTCATCCCAAACAACCAATATTTTTCATCCTGTAACTTCTTCATTTGTATGACAAATGTAGGAGGCTTTTCTTTCTTGAAATCTTTTGGAAAATACTCCTTCTCACTCCTTCTATATGGATGGTGACAGTGATGACCATATTGTCTTTCTGAACCAGAAGTAGTTTAGAACCCATTATCAATGCCCCTCCAATCAAGTATATCTATAAATCTTCCATCTCTAGTTGTATCCTCTCTATTAAACCTATGTCTTGATCGAGACCGCTTACCATACATACCATTTGCCACTTCCTCATGTCCATGACTGAGCCTAAGTATTCCTTGTCACTGTAAATATGATAGACTCTGAAGAATGGTTGCATTAACCTCCACTTGATTCTCCTCTTCCCTAAGTATTTCTTGTGACTGAATGATCCTATCATTACCTTCCTTACAAATTATGATCTCTTCTTTCAAACTTCTCAATGTATCTGCTATGTGAAGGGAGTACTCATCACCTTGTTTCTCATCTGATATGTAGGGATAACCACGTGAACTATAGTCCACCATTTTTCTTGTCATCTTTGATCTTCTACTTCTTGCATATATATTATGACATACAAACCAAATATAATCACAATCAAACATACCTCACTGAAGTTCAAGGGAGCTTATCTCTTTTGCAAGATTAATCAAGATTAGGACAACATAGGTTATATATATAATGAAATCATCATATCGATCATCTCAATATTAACATCATCACTACATGAGAACACAACTGCAATAATGACCTTCACCATGCATATATAACCAACACATATACAACCTACATGCATCCATGACAAACACATTCTGCCCATCTAGTCTAAGTATTGAACTTGGGAGTTCTGGTACCACGCTGTAACCACTCCTACCATATCTACCCATTGTCACTAGTCTGCTAGGGTAAACATGAGAGGAGGAGCTAATATGACATGACTCAACCTCCTAGGTATATAGTTAAGGAAGTGGAATTGACAAAACAAAACTTTACTGACCTTACTCGGGAGCTACAAGACCCTTAGGATCCAAACAACCACTCTAGGTGCCATAACCCTGAGTTAACTTTCTTTATGAATGATTTGGACTCTTGTTCACTTACATAACAAGGAAAGCTAGTGAATGTAAGCCTCCAGTCGCATGGAAAACCCTACCTCCCAGTGAAGGAAGTCTAGATTTCCCAGTTCTCAGCATGCGACCCCATAATTTAAGCCATTTTTTCAGGGCTAACATCTATACCTCTACCCAAAACTTGATATAACTTTCCAAAATGATGAATGACACTAGGAAAAATCAAATAACACAAAACTTAGATAAGAACTTGACCTAACTAGTCCTAACCATGACAAACATTTCGTTAAACACATTGTGAACATGTAATCTATAGGTCATAAATGCATATATGAACATAGGGGTCTCATAATTATTTGAAAAACATCAAGAATATTTGTTTTCCTCTCATATAGTCGCAAGAAACATCTATTAGGTCATGTATTCAATAACCATTCATTTACCAATCAAAACATGATAAGAACCATAACTAGAATCTATAATGAAACCATGCTTATAATGTAGCATATAATCAGAATACTAACAATAATAGAACATCCATCAAAACCACATCATATCAAGGACAATTACTCATAGAATAGAAGAGCAAAGTAACTCTTATTAACGTATGAAAAAGCCAGCCAAGTGATGGATTTCCACATACCACCAAACCATAGGTTGGGTTGAACCAAAATTTTCTTCCAGCCAATCACCCCCATGCCATATTCCAAGCACAAATGTGGGATCTCATGGAATAAACCAAGAAAAACTAAACCATGGCTTTGAAAGGCCAAATTACCTCAACCCTCAACTAGTGATTCCATCTCACTATCAGACATCACTAACCCAAGTTGTCCACGGCTCCAAAGCATTTGTTCTAATTTGACTCGAGGATTAGTAACTCAATTCACAACTACCACAGGGCTCCAAAGAATTTTTCCAACCAAGACTCCAAGACTAGTAACTCAATCCACTAAGTGCTCCACAACGTTTTTCCAACCAAGGCTTAGAGGACTAGTAACTCAACCCAAGTTGATCTAGAGATTCTAGATCCATGGGGGCTTCAATAAATGAACATATGACATATCACATTAGTTAATGGAATATTTAAAAATACCCTTAATTTGATTACACATTGGAAAATACCTCTAAAAATGACATTATTTTACCCCCTACCAATACAAACCTAATATACCTTCCCAATAAAAAAAAAAACACTTACTTTCATTAGATATTGTAGGTATCCATTTTATCATTAACATTTTTTATACCCCTTTACGTTTTTTCATTAACTTTAAGCTCCATTTTTTATACCTAACAATATAGAAACCCGTTACCCCCTATATATTCCCCAATATATTATGTTATTCTTTCTTGAATATATATCCCCCAATATGAATGCATGTGCTATTATATTGCTCCCCTACTCAAGCCCCTGTGTCTAAAGAATTCGTCCAACAAAGGCTCTAGGAACTAGGAACTCAACCCAAGAGTGCTCCATGAAAACTATAAGTTTGCAAGAGTATGAGAGAGAGAATAGAATGAGAGTGCCAAAGACTAAACTAACAAAAATATAAACTAGCAAAAGCTATGAATTGATCATCATAAGCCTTTTTTATCATTGAGGCATCTATTTTCTTCATTTTCCTCAATTTTCCTTCAATTTCCTCCTCACATGTAACGTGTCACCTTTCACCTCCCTTCCATCCTATTTTCCATTATTTTCATAAATAAATGCCAATTAATGCCTCTTTGCCTTTGCCATTGTCTTTGTTAATTCTCAGAGCCATAAATTAATCACAAGTGATCCCCATCGCTATGTTTTTCCCATCATTCAACTTAGAGTACGTGTCCCATGACCTTGGTCTTATTTTTCCTTTATTAACTTTATTACAATAATTTTTAATCGAGGTTGTTACGGTTGTTCTTCTAACCATTTATCTTTTAGGAGTTTATGTTTGTCACAGCTATTAAGGAACCTCATGTTCCATGATATAATCATCATAACTAAGGCTTGTTGGAGCCAAAAATAACTTCATGATAACCCTAACATGTCTAGAATTAACCAAGTTGCCTCCTAATTCATCCAATATCTGTAAATTACATTTCAAACCCACTCTTTTCTTCTTGTTATGCATTTTACTTGATTCCTCCAGAGATTGAGCTTGGACTCCCAATTGTCCAAATCCTAACCTTAATTTGGTAGCTATATGTTTATACTTTAGATACAACCTTCCTAATAAAAAATCTTGATACTTAGGGAGGATGAATGGATCCTTACCTTTCTAATATTTTTCTATTCTTTATAGATTTAAGGAATGAAAGTCTAGGTCCATATGTTCCACCCGATTTGGGAGTGCATCAATCTCCTGAGGCACTACATGAAGTACAACTAGGTGATAGAGGTAGTGATGCAGAATCATGGGGTGGTTGATTTGAAGGCATGTGTTTTACTAGATGTTGTGAAGGAGGGGCCTCGGCATGCTCTATATTAGTTGAAGCATTTGCATGCTTGAGCTTGGTCAAGGTTGAGGAGTGTCCCAAAAACTCTCGCGCTTCCACATTTGTCAATTGATATGGGGTATAGTTTTCAACATTATTCAACAAGGCCAACAAATCAAATCGATTTGCTAACCCTCCTTTTTTCTTCAATGTGTTTTGGTACGGAGCTGGCTATCTAGTGTTCCATTACCCTCGATCTACCACTGTGAACCCATCATTGGGTGGAGCCAACATCGAATCTCGGGGTTTATTTTTCTTAATCAAGGGGATGTTAGGGTATAAATTCCTATACTCATGTCACCTTATACACCTAAATGGGATTTGCTCATAATCAAGCATATGCTTCCACAACTCATCCTCAAAATATATATCACTAGATTCTGAGAGAGGCTTAAATATATTCTTGTACACAAATATGCGAGCATATGATTGTAACAACATCACTTCGTTGCTTCTGATGCTTTAACATCATCCCCAATAACATTTTCTATACCATCCAATGTTTCATCATCCCAAAAATCTGTTGGTAGTGAGTAAAATTGGAGCCACACTTGAGAAGTCTTCCTTATCTGGATTAAATCACTCCATCCACCATCAAAGGTACAATGCAACATAATTTAAGATATATATTACATTCTCAAACACTCTGTCTCAATCTTCCAAGCTAGAAAATATGATGCTGAAAATTCCCTTGGTGCCAAGCTTGAGATTTATCTAGCCCTTTAGCTTCTATTTTAGTGGGATCCATCGAGTTGGCTTTTTATGTAAGTCAAATCCCCAAAAAAATTCCTATGAGCACATGGTCATATGTATATTGAATAAACTCCCCGATTCGATTAGATCTTGCTTCATGTTTAGGGTCTATGACTGCTTTTGGTAAGCAACTGCTTGGTCCTCTTCTTTTGGATTGGGTACCATGTTTTTGCATGTCCTACTGATCATGATTCAGAGTTGATGCAGAGAGGTGCAAATTTGACGCCACATGCTTTCAATTTGTTTAGCCACCTACGACGATCTGACTATACGAATAATTACCGCTCCCTCCATAGACATTTGCCATAGGAAGAGCTATTATAGAAAAACACCTGTCACAATGGTAAGGTTTGTAGAGTTTTACAGAGAGGTTCAAAGCTCTAATTTGAAAAAAATTAAGTGATTAAATTATCATGGTGGTTAACCTGAATATCCCAATATATATATATATATATGTGTGTGTGTGTGTGTGTGTGTGTGTTGAATGCATTTATTAAAATAGAGGTTTTGCCCAAAATCTATAAAAATTTAATACTCGTTTAGTAATACCACTTCATTGGTCACCTCATCTCGTTGTTGGTGAAGGATTGAATCATAGTTGGCTTTCCTCCCGCTGTCACATCATCTCCCCATTAATGAACCACTGGACACATAGATAAATTACACTAGCAACAACTATATGGTAACTCGAGTGTAGAGCTAAGGGGGAGATACCTTGAGCTCAGATATATGGGAGGTATGAAATGTAATGGAATGGAAGGGGATTATATATGCATGTAGAAGCAACACTAAATTCAAGTTCTTTGACAATTACTATCTCCAAGCTCTTTTGGTGACTACGAGAATATCATCTCTTCACTAGTGAACCGGTTGACTCATGGTTAAACATGATTGACAACCCTAATATAATTATGTGAGTGGACAACCTAAAAAACACACTACTAATAATATATGCACTATATGAAGTACGTAGTGTGTGCTAACTCTACTAATACAACTTTGAAATTTAAATCCAATAATCATATTATCAAAATTCAATTTTAATATAAAATAACAAAGTTAAGGCAATATTATTAACCAAATGTAAACTTGAAAATCGAAACCCAATGCTCACTCTTATTTGAATTAAAATCAAGCATAAAAATATAATGAATAGACTTTGAATAAATATTGCAACTACATGTTAAAACATACGTACGAAAAGGCATGTATTTTGAGAATATATGCAGGAAAAAAACTAAATTATTTTATAAATTAAAAAGTAAAGAAATATAAAGAAATAGGGCTACTTCACATAAAATCAATATAGATGTGCAGGTTGTTTCTCTAGATTCGCATGTTTGGACCTTCTGTAGTTACCCTTTGAAAGAATTTATTATAAAAAAATTCAAATCTTCTTAAAAATGTTATTATAAGAGAATTAGAATCTAGCCAAAGTTTTATATTGAATCAAGAAACCAATCCTCAAAACTAGACATTAACAACGCATTGTCTTAGCATTTAAGTGGTATTTAAATAATCTTTCAATTTAAATGATCGCAAAATTGTATTGGCTATTTCATAAAGGATAATGAAAAAGAGATTGGTATGGGAATATCCAATCTGCATTATTTGGATAATGAAAAAGAGATTGGTATGGGAATATCCAATCTGCATTATTTTTTTCTACAAATTGATTTCTATTTTATGTTAATATTTGTGCCGGCGTTTTTTCTTATATTTGTATTTTATTAATATAGAATATTTCACTTTCATTAATTGATATCTAAATTAAACTTATATTTAAAAATAATATATTTATCATTAACTTATATTTAAATAAATATATTTATTATTTAATTTATAAATGATAATAAGATTTAGATCTAATAATAATATGATTAAATATTAAAATTAAAAGTAAAATATTTAAAATAATATTTCATATCTTTATTGAAATTATAAATAAGATTCTAGATTTAATGATAATATGATTCATAAGGCTTTAAAATGTTCTTTATGGCAATGAATTTTTGTTGGAAAATAATAACTACTCTTGCCTTCCTATTCACAACGTCAATTAACTTTTCATTAAATTTTATATTTTAAAGAAAAGTTTACATTTTGAGAATATATTTCACATTATATCCTCTGGATTCACTTAGACATTCTCATATACCCATTTCGTTAACATTACTTACAAATATTTTTAAAAAAATCTTATGAAACCGGCCTAACCGTTTTTCTCAACCCCTGCAAATCATATGTTTTTAAAATGTTATAGAATCGACAGGTTAAACAATTTTTATCAATCCCTGCAAATCATATCTTTAATGTGTATCAAGCAGACTAATTGTCCGGGTTCGTAAGGAAACTGGATCTCATATGCTTTATGATTGGTTTTCCTTTCATTCAGCGTTGTAGTGGACTGCTGGCTGACAGGCGTAACGCTGGAAGGTCTTTTTTTACAGGAAAGAGGCTGTAGGGTTTTTTACTGAGTTGTTTATGGAGGTGGAGGAATTGTGAGGAAAATTAAAAGTGGTGGAAATGTGAGAAAAAATTTTCAAAATTTTTTGTAAAGACAGCATCTAAATCATATTTTTTATGCTGAAAATAAATTCAACACCATAAAAAAATCTAAAACACTTAAAATTATAAATTTAAATAGCTTTTATTTAGATTTACTATCTCTACTAAATTTTTTCATAATATAACCCTATTTCTATAATTTTAAAGGCAAAAAACACAATCGTTAGATTACCGTTTTTTTTAATCCAGGAAAGAGGCTCGTAGGGTTTGTAAGCGGTGGCCATAAATTTCGTACGGTCGTGAAAAGATAGAAAGAGAAGCTAGGACGAATAGACATGAACTTACCCTTTGAAAAAACGCTTGACCATGGCTTCTATTTTAATCTGTTTGACTCTCAGCGCCCTCGAAAGGATAAGGCTGAAGTTCAAAAATAGACCACCTGGCACCATTATAAAATAAAGTGAGAGGCCGTACAAACTTTGCCTTCGCGTGCACAAGTACGTTACTTTAGAGTGTCGTATATGAACACCTGGATTAAATGCATTCGGAGATGTGATTAGGGTACTGACGGCGGGCCATAGCTGGAAAGATCTTTCGTCCGTAAAACGCGCACCATATGCAATCGTGAGCGTACGCGGCGTTTGAACATTAGCCAAACTCTTAGGTTTCGTAAGAAACTCTCGCAGCCTCAGCCAGGTGGACATAAACGATAGGCGGGAAAGGTACTGTACGTTTAATATGAACTTTGGCTCCTCGTTTATGTAATCTACAATACAGCCATTTCAGGATGTCAATCAGGTACTATGAACTGACACGTCTATGTCTCGAAAGAGTGTTTTCAGCAGTAAAACGCGCTCGTTTTCAATCGTGATGTCGGTAAAAGCAGATATTGGATAGGAGTTTTCTAAAATTAGAGGTTGTTTAAAGGCGCTAATTTGTTTTCGGGTTTCATATCAATGAAAACCCTCGGGGAAATAGACGCGCGGCAGCTAAATCAGAGTTTTAAAATGGCCGACTGTTTAAGAGTAGCGGAATAGAAAACCACTTCCCTGGCTGTTATACGCGGCGTTGTCACCTGATCCCACAAAGCGTTGGAGTTTGTTTTGAGTTTTTCTCTTTTTCCCTCTAAATTTGATATTAAGAATAGTTGAATCTCATTTTTGATGATGGACATGGAAAATAATAAAATAATGGACATGGAAAATAATGTACATGGATCCAGCATCATTATGAGAGTTGATGAATTTTATTTTTAGTGATGGGAATAGATGCAACTTCATTATCATGATGATGGGATCCAGTATCATTATGAGAGTTGATGAATTTTATTTCTAGTGATGGGAATAGATGCAACTTCATTATCATGATGATTGAATTTGGGTTTTTTAATGGAAATTTTGTTTACTGATCCCAAAAAGATTGATATTGGATTTTTTTAGTTTAATATTAATATTAAAAATAGTTGAATGTTGTTTTTATGATGGAAATAGATTCAATATCATTATGGGGAATAAACTAATCTTATTTTTAATGATAAAAATAAATTTAATTTCATTATCATAATGATTGAATTTATTTTTCAATGATAGAAATAAATTCAAAATTATCATGATGATTGAATTTATTTTTTAATAATGGAAATAAATTCAACATAATTGAAATTAGAAAGCAATAACATAGATTTCCCTTTACAGCGATTTCTATTATTTTCCTAACAAATTTAAAGCCTTGTTAACTACGCTTTTACGGGCTATGCCTCGTTAGACTACGCTGTTATGGGCTATGCGTAACAGTGTTTTTTGTTTTTGACATTGACCATGTGTTTTTGGGCTTACCATGAAAAGAATAACTAGACTATTACTTGGTGATAAATCATTTGGGCTATTTTACGTTTCGTTTTGTAATTACCTAAGAAGGGTTTCATTTTCTAATTTACCTAAGAAGGGTTTCAACGCGACATGTATTCTTAGTCATTGCTTCTTAGATCTCGAACTTCGTTTCTTGCTTTTGTTCCCGAAATTTCCACCTATTCTGAACGCCCGCTCTTCTCCGGTTTAACCGTAGGGAAATAGTGACCCGAAGTCCTTTGCTTGATAGCAAAAAAAGAGCTATCCGCAATAACTCTCGCGAGGCGAAGGGCGCGTCTATTTTGGCATCCACTAATACTTCATTGACAATCGGTGCTTATTTCTTCGGAGTACGAGAACTGTGTTCGGTGGAATCGAGCTGGAGAGGACGCCGAGTGGCAGCGTTTTAACAGTGTTGCTGAGTAGGGTTGAAGCAAACGAACTTTTATGTAGTCTTCCGACTTCAGGCGTTATGAATTTGCTATTTCAGAAGTCGAAAGGGCTGAAAGGCTGTCAATATGCGCCGGAAATTGCCTTTAAACGGGAAAGAAACTTAGGCCTGAAATTACGAGCATGTGGAAATTAGGGTTTCGAAATAAGCGTTTTCCATGAACATGAGAGCAAAATGAAATTTGTAGAAAAGAAGAGTCAACCAGGAACACGTACCAGAAATAGAGTTATGATTCTGTCGTTTCATCCTGCTCATTTGCGTTATTTGGATTTGTACATTGGGATTTTAACATATACAGAAGCAGACATATGATTCTCCATTGTTTCGTGGTTTTTGCAAGAGGACAGGCTCAGCTGAATGTCCCCAATTAGATTTCAACATGTAAATGCAGACCTGCCCAGTATTTCGTGGTTTTCGCAAGAGAACAGGCTCAGCCGAATCTCTTCAAAGAGATTTCCACATGTAAAAGCAGACCTATTGTTGTATCGCCGTTCTAGTAGAAAGACGTGTTCAGTGTCTTGATCATTTGATGGCCGCATATTTAAGGTAAAATAGAACTTACATTCTAGGATACCATTTGGTTACTTCAACTTGGCGTAATATCTTTTTGCTGAACCTTCAACACCCTCAATCATTTGCAGGAAATGATGACGAAGATTTCCAGAGGAATAAGCAGATACAAAGATACGATGAGGCAAAGGTAAGTGAAGAAAAGTTATTTTTCAAACGAGTCTTTATAGCTATTTTGGAATCACTCACTCTTGGCTTATATTTCCAAATAGTTAAATCGTCTAGGTTTAATTTTGGGACAATGTTTTAAATCGTTTACGAAATGAGGCATTAGGAAGTTCATGTATTGGAACGGAAGAAGTAGATTTCGAAGTTTTCTAATTCATAATTTACTGTAATAAATACAGAAGAAGTAGATTGCGAAGTTTTCAAATTCACAATTTATTGTAATAAATTAACAAGCTGTTTACCACCCCTTTTCCTGCATTCCCAAGTATGAGCTCACTAACATATCTGACCTCTCTAATACATAATGCATTAGGAAGGTCATGCATTGGAACGGAAGAACTAGATTTCGAAGTTTTCTAAAAATTATATTCAGAAATAATTTAACAAGCTGTTTACCACAATTTTTTTTGCATTCCTAATTATGAGCTGACTAACCATTCTGACCTCTCTAATACATATTTTTATACACAAAAGTTCATACCACTCCTACCTATTTAGTAAATAGTGTAATGAATAATATGATTTTTTCTATTTAGTAAATAGTGTAATGAATAATATGAATTTTTTTAATTGGAATTCAGCAGTACAATTTGTTGGGAGATTTTGATTTTTTTTTTTCATTTTTTTTTTCAAATATGCTTTGAGATATATAAATAGATTTATTACTTTGAAAAAATATTAAAACAATTCATTTTTTAGCTTGAACAATTTAAATTTATGATTTTTTAGATTTATATAAAATTTGGACACAACTGAGTAGAAAATATGATGAGATAGATCTAGTTCATTGTTCATCTATTAATTAGACATGTATTATTTAAACAATTAGAGAACTTGTCAAAATGATAATTTTTTTCATCATTAAAAAAACATAGTTCATCTATTAATTACACAACTAGAGAACTAGCGAAAATGATAATTCTTTTCCTTATTTAAGGAAAAAAAACAAAGAAACAAACATACATGACTATCTCTTTGTGTTCTCTTCTCTGTTTGTAAGTTTTAATTTTTTTAATATTTTAATTGGTTTTTTATTGTTTAGATAGCATTTAATTAATTTTAATGACAAAAATCTTTCTAAAAAATAGATATAAAAAACCACATAAATTTTGGATATCAAATACCAAAATCTTGGTTTCTAAATGTTTGTATAGGTTTTAATTAGTTTTTATTATTATTTAATATTTAATAACTAAAATCTTCTCTATCATAAATAATATATTAATTGTTTCATTATATTGATTAAAAATTATAAATGTTATTGATATATTTTTTTTAATGTGTAATTTATAGGAAAAGTAAGCACAAATAAAAAACAAATAAAAAAGTATAAATGTTATTGATATATTTTTTTATCCTGTAATTTATAGGAAAAGTAGAGACAAAAAAAATATATGAATGCTATTGATATTTTTTTTAATCAGTTAAGCTTTCTTTGAATGTTGTGAATAAATAAATGGTGTGAAAATTTAGTTGTGAATGGAAAAATAGTATAAAAATGATAGATAAATTTTAAAGTTAATAAATTTAACTCATTAGAATAAAAAAATTATAATAATCTTAAAATATTATTTAATTATTATTAACAATATCTATAATATTCAAAGTAGAAAATTTTCCGTAATTAGAAAAATTAATTAAAAATATAAATATTTCATAAATAAGAGTTTATGAGGTAATATAGAATAATAATATATAATTAATTCATAATAGTTCAATTATTATTAATAAGCACTAATATTATCAATTAATTAATAGTTATTAATAAGGAATGAATTGTTTGGGAGAAGTTTACCAATGGGGAGGTGACGTAGGGCTAGCGTATTTGTCCAGATGGGTATAGCTATAGTTCGGATTAGAATCAGAAGCTGGATGGCTACATCTTCGTGTTGAAGTCGTACGCGTTGTTACGGGTAGTGATCAAATTTGAAGGGCAGGTCTTAATTTCATTTAGAATGGCACACATCTAGGTGGCACTTTTGTAATGAAAAGCATTAAAATAAAAAGCAATTCAATTGACAATAGTAAATTATTTTCAAATTTCTTTTTATTTTTTTACACACAAAAAGATACCACTACGTCAAAAACTGCATTAGTAAATGAATTACTCCTACACATGTGATTGAGAAATGTAACCACATAAGATCATATTGCGCAAATGAATTACTCCCACACGTGATTGAGAAATGTAACCACATAAGATCATATTGCCCAGGCCTTGAACTCAGCCATAATTGAACCAACTATAGGGACAAAATCATAGTTGGAAACTGCATATGAATACAAAAAATAAACATATAGACATAATTATATCTTAATGAAATTGAAATAAAAATAAAAATACGAATATTCCTGGAATATGAATATGAAAATACCATCTATTAACTTATATGCATTACAGATTCTTGGAATATGAGATTCAACTCAAATCTACCATCTCTTAAAATCACAGATATTTACAGTAAAAATGAATCTAGCCATTTGGGAAGTCCCTATTGCCTTTGATATGTGCAATCTTAGATTATGCATAAACAAGTCTTGCGTATAATTTCAATGAACAAAAATAATTTCAGCAAACAAGAATACTTTATGCTGTATATCCCTTGAAATCGACTTCTTAACCTCTAAGTGTTTTAAACTTGTGGAAAAGAGTAATTCATTGGGATGTTAACCTACCTCTTTCACTATATGAAAGAAATAATGTAAAGCTGAGAGTGATAGATGTTTCAATCATGGCATGCATGGAATACACCAATTACATACAGGTTAGGCCAATGGACACGAGTATATTACATAGTGCCTAATTCAATCGGTCAACCGGGTGGAAGTTACAGATACAGATTCATCAATGTTGATCAGGAAGGAACCTTGTGGTGGCACGCTCATGTCTCATAGCTCCGAGCTAGGGTCCTTGGAGCATTCGTGATCTATCTGAAGAAGGGTAGTTCATATCCTTTTCCTAAACCCAAAGACAAAGCTACAATCGTTTTAGGTGAGTGCAATAGGTTTATATAGTTCACAAAATCACTTTTGATGCACTTAATTTTTTTTATGGACATAGTATAAAGTATACCAGTCTATTTGTGGGGATACTCCTCATTAGTCTCCCTTCTACATGTAACAAAAGGAGACCTGTCTACGTAGCAAGAAGAGGATCATTATACGTTGGGAAGAGGAGGCCTTAACAAACCCTAGACACAGTAAAAGAGGATTCTATATAAGTTGCCCTAGCCTCAGTCCTCAAGGTTGATGTAATCTGCAATTAAGGGTGACACTTACACGCTACCAAAGGAGCCCTAACGAAGCCTACTAATCTATTGTTTGATGATGCCCTAATCCACAGTTATGATGAAGCCCTATTCGCAACGAAGGAGGGTTGATCAATAGTGAACCTATACACTATAATAAGGACCCTAAATATGCAATTTAGAAGGGATTCTATTTGTTGTCATCTAACCGCAACAAAGTAGCCATCATACATAATGAAATTGGAATAAGTTAATGGACAGTTTGAGCCTCCTTTTTGCAACTGTGTGAGGATGGTTCCTTCTTGTAAGGACGCCGGGTTAAAGGAAGCAGTGGATCAACCCTGTTGGGATATCATTGGAAGATCAAGAATAATTTTTATGCTGCTATAGGAAAACTATGTGTTAGGCTATAGAACATAACACCACACTCAAATATTTCTTATGGATATTTGAGGGTTCATATCATTAGCTTAATCTAACAAGGTATTGTGTATAATGTTGTTGAGATCTAAGGCTAATTTTGATGACTATATGATGTTGCCTAGAGAAAATGGACTAATTGCTAGATGCGGGGTAAGAAGAACCACTCTTATTTCACATCTCATGTTTGTGGATGACTTGTTGTTTTCTAGAAAAATAAGTTAAGCAAACTACAAGCATTCTTAACATACTTTCCAGATTTGGGGTGGCATCTAGAATTATTATGAACAAAGATAAATTTTTTCTCTGATTACTAGTATCTCGTCTCCAAGTCACTAGCACATTTACTAACACTGATACAAGTAACTCATTCAGAAATTGGGAATCTGAAAACATACCAGAAATTGGGAATCTGCAAACAAATAAAATCCAGTACATTAGGAAGCCTGTGGAATGCACTCCTCTCCAAGCATAAATTGTGCTTAAACATTGCTTGGCAGGGGTTTGCTGAATCATGAATCTATGCTCCTCTCCAGCTTAAATCGTTGTCAAACCTTGCTTTGGGTAGCCTTCAGGCACAACCCAGTAAAATTAGAGACTTAATACATGACCCATATTGACATCTAGTGGCTCTCAATTGAAACTACCAAATGAAATGGTATCAAAGGGTAATTGTGAAATAATAATTAATAAGAACTTGGATCATATGAACAATTAGAAAAAACAACTCAAAAAGAAACTATTGTTTTTTAAATGAGAGCAACTTAGAAACTGCCAAATATAATGATATGAAAATGTAATTTTGACATAATAAGTAATAAGAACTTGCATCATATGCACAATTAGAAAAAACAACCCAAAAAGAAATTGTTGTTTTTGAAATGGGAGTTTCTCAAATGGGATTTAAGTTTTAACATGAAAAGAAATTCACAAATTCAACATTCTTAAAATTTTAATTTCAGAAAAAATGAAATTTAAAAAAATGTTGAAAATTTAACAGCCCTTCTTAAAAAATTTTAAAATATTATTCCAATTTTTTTTAAATGACAAAAATCATATTTTAAATTTCGTTTGACGGGTAAAAATTTCTCCTTACTTCTCTGACGTGCCAAAGACCCTTTGAAGGGCTCTGACATGTTCAATTTTGAACGCTGGTTACGGGATTACACGCTCATGATCTTCCCTCATAGTCTGTCTTTCCTCATAGCCTGTCAGACCCATTTGATCTCTCAACTGTCAGAACGAGGATAGACTGTCGAGGTATCGTGGAGGCTGCGAGTCACCTCAGCATCGGAATTGTATTATATAGCTATTTTGTTTCTAACCTTTCGAAGAAATAATTGCATATTTGGATTCAGCACCATAAAAAACTCCTGGGGCACTTTGATTGTGCAAAAACTAGCTATCAAACTTGTGATTCCAATAAATTGCTGCCGAATTTTGACCGGAAAAACTCACCAGAAAGGCTTCTAAAAAATTTCATTATAGACAACTGCAAATAATATTATTATGAAGTTATGATTATATCCTAATTATAAACTACTGACGATAGTGGGAAAGATTAAAGGTTAAATGATGGAAACATTCAAGAGTGGGTAAATTTGATTCGAAATTGAAATTATAAAAAACGTTACTTATAATTAAACGTATTCAAATTGGTAGAATTGGACCAAAATCAGAATAGATTAATCGAAAAAGAAAACTTTTGATAATCATGATTTAAATAGCAATAAAAAAATAATAACATCATATTAATAATTTTTATTTGATATAAAATTGAGAGGTGCAAAGGTTATTAATTTTATATGGGAAAAAGTTTAAGGAAACTTATTTTTTATGGGAAAAAGTCCAATCATGCTAAAGCATTGGTGTGGATGAGATTGGGTGCTATCCTAGGTAATTTTGACAACTTAGATGCCCTTGGGTGATTATTACTCAACTCATAGGTTATATTAATGATATTATTAATTAATAATACTTTAGTATATTAATAGTAACTAATAATATTATCAATTAACTAATATTTATTAATAGCTAAAGCATAGAAATTAAATGAAAAATAAAATTATTATAACATTATCATTTATCAACAATTATTTATTATAAATGATTTAAATAATATAATGATATTATAGGATAAAAATTAATAATATAAATATTATTGTTATCATTATTAAATAATGTTAAAACGATTTCATCTTATTAATAATAATTTTTTTTGTAAGCTTGGTAGAACTTTTTTCATTAATTTTCTTAAAAGAAACAGGTTACATCCATATTCCTATGGTTAGGTGGCCTCAACTTGGGCATTGGGAAACCAAATTTGTTGGGCACCTAACTTCATTATAAGTCATCCAAAAACATAATAGTTTAAGGCTCTCCAACAGAGCTATATATGTCTAAGTATATTTAAGTTTCC
Source organism: Pinus taeda (assembly GCA_000404065.3). Lineage (NCBI taxonomy): Eukaryota > Viridiplantae > Streptophyta > Pinopsida > Pinales > Pinaceae > Pinus > Pinus taeda. Next base: position 135,680 of record APFE030741669.1, read on the forward strand.
TAAAATATAAATAACTAAAACATAATATCAAAGTCTACAAAGCCTTCATCTACGCATAGCAGTACTTAAAGCCAAAACTATGCAATTATGTTTGAGGGAGACATAGAATATGCTTCTAAATGCAATTGAGGCAGACATTCTATTGTTGAATCTAGAATTGTATAAGATGAAATTCCTTATGAATTTCTTGGAGACAGGGATTAGTCTTGGATGGGCCAGCTAGAGGATTCATCAAAGCTCTAGCCACGATGTTCTTCATCAACCAGTAAAGGTAAATAGTCTATTTGTATTAAGAAGATCAACCTCAGGAATGTCTAGGATCTGGCACCAAATCTTGACGTTCCTCCATATCTAGCTCTGCACCAATTGCCTATTGATTTAATTCTACTTCCCAACCCAATTTTAACTAATGAACTTGAGCTAGTGTGTCGGTCTGGTATGACTACGCTAATTCCTGAATGAGTCTCGAAGTAGATTTGCGACCCCTACCCCAAGTTTGGCAAGGCTGGGATAGTATCCTTCCCTATCGCTGCCTCACAATTCTATTGTGCCCACTAGCCAATGAGCCTCTAACAGAGGAGGGACCCACCATGTTGTGCTTCAACCAAATACTACAAATATATGAAACTCTAAAATAGAAAGCCAAGGCCTCGAGCTCGAAGCGATTGGCAATGTTAAGGTCCTAATACACACACTGTAAATTTAGACCTGTAAGCATACGACAATAGAATTCCATATATTAGTGAGGAGTAAGGAAAAAAAACAAAACAATTTCCCATGTATTTGAAACGGGTCTACTGAGAAATGTTGAAAGCATCAACCCAGGGATCCTCAAGCCATCTCAAACCAAAACACATAGTCGATTTGATCGATTCCTTACCGAGGAGACCTTGCCTCCTAAATACCATCATGTTCATCGAATAAACAAATAAATAAATACAAATAAATACAACCATCCATGTAAAGAGATACATGTTGAATTCCAGTACATATATGCCCATTTGAGATAGTAAGATTCCATAATAAACAAAAACAATTTTACAATAGTCAGATAACCCATAAGAAAAAAACAACACTTTCCTCCCAAATTTCATGGATGGGTTTCCTTCTAAATCCATGCATTGGTTCAAAGACTCAACTCTAACGTAATATCATATGGACTTGATTCACAAGGGAAAGAGAATAAGAGAGGCACATTGAGATAACATACCCATTGTCACTGACCACAGGGAGGAGAATGAAATTGTTTGCACCAAGGTGGTAGACCTTGTGAGAGGCCTTCACATTCATCCCCAACCTTGCTCAAAAACCTACAACCATTCCAGTAAAAATTCCTCCTAAACGTTCACAGCTACCATCATAAAACTTCGACAGGGAGATTTCCCTTCATCCTCCCCCTTCACCTAAATGATCTACATGTGTGATGCCACTTTGCAGTATAGAGCAAGTGTGCGAGGGTTGTAACAAGACTGCCTGTCATCCTTTCTTATCGAGGCAATATCCATGGCACAAATCTCAGAGATGCCCTACTATCAACTTACAGTTCGATTCGAAGATTAGTAATAATATTGTAAGTTATTAATTTCAAATAAATTAAAGTTAGAATAAAGAGGGATAGGGATTTTATATGTGTATACATACGTATTAGAATGTAGAAATGATTTATGTCACAAATATGTAGGATAAATGAAAGTTATAAATTAGAGAATGAATAGTATATATAAATTAAAGATTGAGATTTATCTCCAAAATAGTTATGTTCTTTTTGTCCTTTGAATTAAATTGATTAATTATTTTAATGCCATATGAACTAATACAATATGAAGCGAGATATGGCTTTGGCATGTCCTATTGGCCCATGGTAGTGTAACAAAGTCTATTTAAAGACTACAAAACTAAACTATATGGTATAGTGAGCTTAAATCTTGATGGTTAAGAATCTCGTTCCATGTTTTTTTAAATGTATATATGTTCAACTTCTATATTAATTCTTTTATATGATTAATATTAATCATAACTCAAAATAAAACTACAATTTAGTTGGCTTTTATGATTTTTTGTAATTTTAGCAACGTGAGACATATGGTGAAGAGTTTTGGTGCTTAATATGGATTGATGCCTATCAACATTTGCCAACCATTTAATTTATATTGCTACCCTAGTTAGACAGAAATTATTGTAAAGAAGTTGAAGTGGTGAGGAAGAAGTTTGGGAAGGGGAAGATGTATAGGGATTAGAGGTTTCTTATAAGCTACATAGTTGTATTCAGAAATATATCAACAACATGATCTCCAACTTGAAAATCTTCATATTTGGAAGAAAATAAATGTCAAATTCATATTCTCAGTGTTTTAATATTTGAAAGTGATAAATATAATATAAATTAAAATAAAATATATTATAAATTTATTTTTGAAATATCTTGAAAACTATGGAAAAATATATTTAAATTTTCAATAAACTTATTTTTCTTTTTATATATTATATTTTATTTAAAATTAAAAAAATTAAGTCCCTAACGGGAGTCTTAACTATCAAACTATCTAAGGCGGAGGGGAATGCGAGATTCACTGAACAATAGTCTCTTCAACTCAGAGATGTGTAAGGTATGTATGATGGGAATAAAATCCCATCGTTTAGCAGTGCTCCCTTCTCAGCAACTGAAGGTGGTGGATGCTGAAAACCATAACTTCCTGTAATTATTAAACGCACATACCTTGGTTCACTTAGTGTTGGTTAGGTGTGTTTTAATGGACCTAACAGGCTCCATAATGGGAACATATTTTGCATGCTTGCAATGTATTAATGGTGCCTTGTAGTGCAAAGATAATGTCTATCTTAAGACATGTGCCATACAACCCATTTGTCCTCCCTTAGCCTTTCATGGGTAGAGTAACAATCCTCTGAATGCATGTGAGTTTGCTCCCTCGTGTGATTATAAAGGGAAGGGATGTAAAGGGTGGCAATGGCAATTGTACGTGGTACTCTATAACATCATAAATCCTCTGGTTTCATTTTATTTTGACATGATAGGTATGACATCCTTTGTGCGCTAATCACTTTCCATCCAAGCTTGGTTTAGGGAAGAACTTGAGACTAGGGAGTCTCTTTATTTACAATGAATTCCAAGTCAATGTTTGTTATTTGTTTCTTACATAGTGCAGCCTCTAGGTCAATCTTTAAACTTGTGGTCATGCTCCCCTCCTTGGTGCTATAGGGCCTTAATTTTCCAAGTATTTTTTCAACTATTCAGTTTTGGTGTGCACAGTCTCATACCCTAAGAAAATTTTTATTTGGTTTTAGCGGTTTAGTCTTCCCTGGTTCCTCAAAATCCCAAGGGGGCTTATTGTACTTTCTGAGTTGTAATTTGGGATGGGTTTTTGTCCATTTTAAGTTTACCCATGACTTTCCCTTGTGTTGGTCTCATGAAGGTTGCAAAACCCTTGGTCTACACCTAATTGTTGATTATCATCTTACTCTCCTACTACAAGTACTTATCTATTGTATTGATGCTACTTCTTGCTTATCTCTACTGTCTACTATAGTCTATTATGGTGTTCTCCCTCTTTCGTGAGTTGGCTTGGTTCTTCCTAGAGTGTTACTTTTAATTCCTTTTGTCCATCTATCCAGAGGTGTTTTAAGAAGGTGGGGCTTTTCCCTAGCTTTGTGCATTGTGGGTTTTGGTGATGGTATTGTCCTCTTTTGAAGTCCATCACATCTGTCTTTTTTGAACTTGTTGCTTAGTTTGGTCAACTGCCCTAAAGGTAGATTTGATGCTTATCTTTATTTTCCTTCTCGTGCACTCAATAGGGGATTTTTTAGGTCTAAAATGGGTCTCCTAAGGAAATTATAAAATAATAGTGGTAAAAATAAAATAATATTATATTACATCATGAAATTTTAGAGGGAAAACAAAAAAACTATATTTTCAACTTATCTCCCTATGGGTTTACTCAAATTTCAAGCGGAAACACTCATTGGATACAAACTTTAATTCATCATCCAGGAAGTACCCATCTTACATACTTCCGATGGACCCTGCTACAGGAAAAATGAGAAATATATGAAAAACATGATCGTAATAACGTTTCTCATGTATTTCTCATTTTTCCTATAGTAAGGTCCATTGAAAGTATGCAACATGGATACTCATTAGATGAGAAATTAAATTTTGTATCCAACGAGTACTCCCGATCAAAATTTGAGTAAAACCTTAGGGATATAATTTGAAAAGACGAGTTGAAAAAATAGATTTATTATTTTATTATTTTTTAATCTTTTTGCTTTTTTACTCAAAAATTGGTGAATCATCCCCCATGGTTGACATAATCATATTGAATCCTATTGGTTCTCATAAAGTTTATTTTGTTTGTACATTTTTCTTAGGAGACCCATTTTAGACCTCAAAATTCCCCTAATGTCTCTGCGCGACTATGCCACCTCATCAGGGAATGGCAGATCATATGAGAGGTTTTAATTCAAGGTTTAATTCTCACTCTAGGAACCTGTTTGGATGGACCTCTTTGACATCTATGTTTGATAAAATACCCAAGAAGTTCGAAAGGAGATTCAAAATCGGGAATCTTGGGAATTTGGGGACAAAGCTTACTTTTCAGATTCTGAAGTTGGAAATCAAGAAGTCAAGTGTATTCCTGATCCTCGCAAATTTCGAAAGAGAAAGTTGCACTTCCTACATTTTGTTGCAGGTTATCAACAACGTGACTCCTTACTATGTTTGGTCATCTGCGACAAACAAGTGGATCATTACAGTATATTTGTAGGTTAGCGGGAATTGAGATGCCTTCTCAGAAGCATTCAATATTGCTTGGATGATATTTTTGTACACCTACAAAAGGTGTAAAGGTATGTTGTGTCAGAGTTAGACTCTGACTTGAGAAACATTTCTTATGTTCCTGTGGTGATTAATACTCCATTACTCAACAATACTCCCCCTCTCAACTTTGTCTCTTCAACGAATGGTGACCTAATGTCTCCAGCGATCATTTCTGGTTAATAGTACACGCTCATTGCCATTTTTGGTTTCGGTATTTTGTCTCAGTAAGGTTGGCTCTCTCACGCCTTGGTGCATGTCATAGAAACCGTCATAGAGGGTCAGAGTAGTTGGCACTTCTATCCTTGCCAACTCTTTGGTCACCTCGCCTCTATGATTTTTCTTTTTGATCTTTTTGTATTTAGATAATAGTGATTTATATTGTATATATATGCTACAACTTGATACTGGGCATGTTTTATGTAGTTTTTATGATATAATTAACTTTTTGAAGCAGAATTTCTCTTAGGATAGTCACAATTGTTATGGTTAGGAGAGTTATGCACTTCGAGACAGACTAGTTAATATCCATGTATATGTTGCAAACATCTGTTAATTAATGAAATTTTTGTGGAAATTTACCCAAAAGTAAAAAAAAAAAAATATTAATCATTTAATTTAATTATATTGTGTTTGTAAATTCAGGTTGTCTATGGAGGCATCAATTTTGCATGAACAACCAAAAAATGTTGAAATTTGCTATTTTTTTAATTGCGAGACTCCATTAAAAAAAAATTCTAAGACATTTTTTTCACCTCATTTTATCCATCATTTTCCAAGGAAAATTGATGCCTCCTTAGAGTAGACTTTGTAAATATGTTATATTATTCAACTTTTACATTTTAAGAGGATATGTGATTCATAACCTTTTTTATCCAAGAACTTGCGTAAGGTCCAAAAAGTTGATGGATAATACTCCACGTATGTCATGCCTTCATCATAGTGCAAGCAAGTAAACATAAGCCTAGTGCCGCCCTGGGTAGAGATTTCTCTAGAATTGAACAACCTAGTGACTTGAGTGTTCATCTAGATTTTAAGAAGATTATATATATAGTTAAAAAGTTTTTTTTTTTTTTTTTTTTTTTTTATCCACTCAGGATGGCACAACGATGTTTAGCCTTAGCTCAGGTAGTCCAGGATAAAAGAGAGATCATGTTGGAAAAGAAGGATAATAATAAAAATACTATTTTTCCAAATTGAAGGATAAGTTATGGGATGTTAAGGAGCTTGAGGGGAAAACATACTATTCCTAATGAGAATTATCTTTATGTCTTGACCAATTATCACAAGAAGATGAACATTGCAAAATAATTTTTCACGAGTTTCTAAGTAAAATTGGGTGTTGGTCCATTCCCAAGACACCTTGGGCTGAAAGAATCTATCACCTTTGTAATACTAGGAAGGTTGAAGATGAAAAACACTTATGAGAATTATCTTTATGTCTTGACCAATTCTCACATGAAGATGAACATTGCAAAATAATTTTTCACGAGTTCCTAAGTAAAATTGGGTGTTGGTCCATTCCCAAGACACCTTGGGCTAAAAGAATCTATCACCTTTGTAATACTAGGAAGGTTGAAGATGAAAAACACTTTCTCTTGGATTGTCCCACTCTTACATCCATTCTCACTGCTAAAACATTTGGCACACTACCAAGCTTCCTCAATTAATCCCTTACTTTACTAAGGTCCAATAAACCACATTAGTCTTAACAAACATTAATCATCATCATCATCATCAACCAAAACATTTTTTTATTTATTTCTATTTTAATTTAAATAAAAAAAGTTTTTATTAATTTTAATATAACAATTAATTAAAAATAATTTGATTAATAATTCCCTCATAAAAGATCTCTTGCATATAATTAATATTAATTTCATGTTATTAAACAATAAACAATATGCTTTTGTTTCTATATAAAATTAGACATTTCTACAAAAAAATTACATCTAGCATTTAAGGATAAATTGATTTAATGATTGTTAAAATAAGATAATTACTCCTGCATGAGGAGTTGGCTAAACATAGACAGTCAGTTAACTGAGTGATTGAGTGTTGAGTCAAGTCGAGTTAAGTGACATATGACCTTTAGTGTGTGGATGCATGTCAAGATTTTTTAGGCAAGTCACTAGTTGGAAAAGGATAAATACCCTTCATCGAGTTCATTGTAAGTATCATGTTTCATGTGATGAATAGAAGAGCCACAGCTCATGGATTTATGTGTGAATTATCTGTTTTGTCTTCTCTATCTTTCCAACAAATTGATATCGGAGCGAGGTTACACAGGGCGAGGGAGAACAGATTAGTAACAATCTGTGTGAGAGGAGAAATATAGTTTTTCTAGTGGTGTTTGAGCATTAACGCGTCTTGCAGGTTATCTATAGGGCATTATAACACATTCAGGCTCAAGAAAGAGTCGCGCTAACAATGAAAAGCTTACGCGCTTTTGCATGTATGTGGATCGATGATCAGTTCACAACATTACGAGACTAATGCAACACTTCGCTTTTGTGAGGGGCGTTAGCACACATTTTGAGCTTTCGTGAGGGATGTCAGCATGCATTCGAATTAATCAAAAGAACGCGTTAGTGCGAACAATGTGTTAACGCTTCGAAGGAGTACCGTAAAGTCTCAAAGGTTCATATGAGAGATTTATATACGTTGACTTTACTAAGTGGGAAGTTTCTTATTAAAAAGAGAGCATGTTAAAAACAAAGCATTTCATTAAAATATTTCTTTATATAAAGGTTTTGGAAACTTTATAAATTAATTTTTTTGAAAAAAATTCCAAGCTTTTTTCTTATATAAAATAAAAAACTTAGGGTTTTATTGAAAAGTGTATTTTTTTTGAAAAAGTTTATTAAAGGAAAAAAAATATCTTGAAAAGAAATTTTGGAGAAAGATGAATTTCTCAAATTTCAAGCCCTAATTCCCACTATTTATAGGGAAAGATTATGATGTGTGGGCCATTAAGATGGCGACCATGTTGCAGGCACATGATGTCTTGGATTATGTCCAGCTTGGTTTTTCAGAACTTAAGGATGAAGCAACATAACAAGCTCTTAGTAATACTGAGAGGGGACAATGGAAGAAAGACAAAAAGAAGAATGTACAAGCATTGCAACTTATCTAGTAGGGAGTGGACTGAGCAGTGTTCCAGAAGATTATGATCATGTCTTCAGCAAAAGTAGCATGGGACACTTTGGTTACAAACTATACAGGTATGGCCAAAGTCGATATTGTTAAGTTGTAGAATACTAGGAGAGATTTTGAAAGTCTGTAGATAAAGGAGATAGAGGACATCAATTCTTTCATGAATTGGGTCATAACTATCGTAAATCAATTAAAGATTTATGTTGAAGAAATTAAAGATCAAACAATGATTGAGAAGGACCTTAGATCTTTGTCTACCAAATTTGATGTTGTGGTAGTAGCCATAGAAGAAGTCAAGGATTTGGCATCATTAACAGTTAATGAGTTGATGGAATCACTTCTATCGTATGAGGCAAGGATAGACAGAAATAAGGATTCCACTTTAGAGACTTCTTTCAAAATTCAGGTTTCTGCTTCAAGAGAGAGAGGTCGAGGCAGAAGTAGATCGAAAGGCAGAGGGTGAAGCGGAGGATATGGTGGTCAAAGAGATGGCTGAGAAGAGAATGAACATTAAAATGGAAGCAACTATAGAAGCTTCAACAATAATAAAAAAAGTTGACAAATCGAAATTGAGATGTTATTATTGCAATAAATTTGGTCACTATGCTCATGATTACAGGAAGAAAATAAGTGATCAAGGGAACCAGAGAGCTAATGTCACTACAGAGAGTACTAGCTCCATGTTCCTAGATTGCCATACCATGTATGAATCTTCTACTAGTGTGTGTTTGTTAAACAATGATTACAGTAACCACATGATAGGCAACAAGGATTTGGTTGCAAATTTCGATCAATGTGTGAAAACAAAGGTAAATTTGGGGATTGACAAGATTGTGGAATTAAATGGCAAAGGAGTGGTCAACATTCTGACCAAGCAGGGGGGACTGAAGACAATCTCATAGGTATATTATGTTCCTAGTCTCAAACATAATTTGATAAGTGTTGATCAATTAACATAAAAAGGATATAAAGTTATCTTTCAAGGTCAATAATTTGTTATATATGACAAGCCTCCAAGTAAGTAGCTAATAGCGAAGGTGCAGATGATGAGGAATAGACTCATTGCTGTAGTTATGAATTACAATGATCATGTCAATTCATTTACAATTGCATGTTGCGATGATTATTGGTTATGACACTTTCGATTTGGACACTTGCACTTTTCTGGTTTAAGATTGTTGTGGCAGAAACAAATGGTCAGAGGATTACCTTCCATCAAAGAACCCGCTTGTACTTGTAAGTGTTGCGTCTTGGGAAAGCAACATCGTGAAAGTTTTCCAAAGGGAGTTGCATACAGAGCAGTGCAACCTCTTGAGCTAGTGCATATAGACTTGTGTGGACCTATGAGGAAACATTTGATTGGTTGAAGTTCTTATTTCCTTACATTCATTAATGATTATACTAGAAAGACATAGGTTTAATTCTTGAAGTAGAAGTCTGAAACTTTCGCAAAGTTCAAGGAATTCAAATCCTTATCAGAGAACCAAAGTGATCGACAAATAAAGGTATTGAGGTCAGATCGTGGTGGAGAATATGATTCAAAGTCATTCCATGATTACTGCAAAAAACATGGAATCAAAGGACAATTTAGAACAAGGTACACACTGCAACAGAATGGTATAGCAGAGAGAAAGAACAGGACAATTATGAACAGGGTAAGAAGCATGTTGAAAGGCAGAAACTTGTCTAATGAGTATTGGGCAGAAAAAGTTGCATGTGCTATTTATGTGATAAACAGATCTCCTACAAAGAGTGTGATGAACAAAGTACTAGAACAAGCATGGTCAGGTATGTATTGCAGCGTATCTCATCTCAGAGTATTTGGATGTATAGCTTATGCACATATGCGTAAGGAGAAAAGAGGCAAATTGGACGTTAAAAGTGAAAAATGCATAGTCACTGGTTATATTGAGCAATCAAAAGCTTACCAATTGTATAACCCTATCATAAAGAAGACCATAATTAAAAAATGTTGTGTTCAAAGAACAAGAGTCACGGAATGGAATTGTAGACAAAACAGTTGATGCATAAGTGCCACTCATGGAAGAAGATGATGTAGCAACAAGAGAGCAACAAGAATCACAGGCGAAGACACCAAACATAGAGACACCAACAAGGACTCCAAGATTTTCATAGCAACATGGATTTTCAAGCAAATCAATAGATCAAGATTCTCCTAGCAATCAATCAGGTTATGAATCAAGCAATGGTAAGAGAAAGATGAGAAGTTTGAAATATATTTATGATAATTTGGATGTTAGTTCAAATTTTGCATTGTTGTCATTCCAGCGTTCTTCGTTTGAGGAAGCAATCAAAGATGAAAATTGGGTGCAAACCATGGATGAAGAAATTGAAGCTATTGATTGATTTACCAAAGGACAAAAATCTCATTACTGTAAAGTGGGTGTACAAGACAAAGTTGAATGAGAAAGGTGAAATTGACAGATTCAAAGCTAGACTTGTAGCAAAAGGATTTTTGCAGCAACCAGGAATAGACTTTGGAGAAACATTTGCTCCGGTAGCTAGATTGGATACCATAAGAGAAGTTCTAGCCACAACAGCTCTAAACAAGTGGAAAGTATATCAGATGGATGTGAAATCAACCTTCTTTAATGGAATTCTAGAAGAATAAATTTATGTGCAGTAGCCTCCAGGTTATATAGTTGAAGATAATGAAGATAAAGTTTACAAGTTAAAGAAAGCACCCTATGGATTGAAGTAAGCGCCTAGAGCTTGGTATAGCAGAATCGACAACTACATGAATAAGAATGGATTTCACAAAAGCAACATTGAGGCTTACCTTATACACAAAGGTAAATGAAAATGGACAAATTTTGATTGTTTGTTTATATGTAGATGACATGATTTTTATAGGCGATTTTGAGATAGACGAATTTAAAACAACAATGATGAAAGAATTTGAGATGACAGATCTTGGTCTGAGGAAATATTTTCTTGGCATAGAAATTTAGCAATTTGAAAAAGTGATTTTTATTTGTCAAAATAAATATGCCAAAGATTTGTTGAAAAGATTCAGCATGGAAAATTGCAAACATGTCCGTACACCAGTTGCAACAGGTACAAAGTTAAGCAAGGATGATGAATGATCATATGTCAATCCAACTCTATTCAAAAGATTGGTTGGCACCCTCATCTATCTCACAGCTACAAGACTAGATATCATGCAAGGAGTGAGTTTGATTTCCATATTTATGGAAACTCCAAAAGGTACACATTGGAATGCAGGAAAAATAATTCTAAGATACATAACAAGAACTAGAGATTGTGACATAATGTATGCAAGCACAAAACAAAAGGATTTGATTGGATACAAAGATACTGATTTTGAAGGATGTTTGGATGATAGGAAGAGTGCTTATGGTTTTGTGTTCCATCTTGGTTCAAGTGTGATTTCATGGGCATCTAAGAAGCATCCCATTGTGACACTTTCATCAATTGAAGCAAAATATGTAGCAGCAACATCAACAACATGTCAAGCAATGTGGCTAAGAAGAGTATTTGATGGACTCAAGCAGAAACAAAAAGGATCAACAACAATTTACCGCGACAACAACTTAGCGATTGTACTATCCAGAAGTAGTGTGTTTTATCAAAACAACAAGCAAATTGATACTAGATATCACTTTATTATAGAACTTGTGAGCAATGGAGAAGTTCACTTGAAGCCTTGTAAATCTAGTGATCATTTGGCTGATATATTTACTAAGTCATTAACACAAGATTTGTTTGAGTTTCATAGAAGAAACTTGGGTATTGTAAGCCTAACTGAGACATAGGCGAGCAAGTGTGTTTGAGTTGTGATGAGTCAAGTTTTAGTTTAGCAGTCATAATTAAGGGGGAGTTAAAATAAGATAATTACTACTTCACGAGGAGTTGGCTAAAAATACAGAGTGATTCAGTGTTTGAGTGCTAAGTCAAGTCAAGTTAAGTGATAGACAACTTTTATTGTATGGTTGCATATTAAAATATTTTACGCAAGTCACTAGTTCGAAAAGGATAAATGACTTTTATTGTGTGGTTGCATGTCAAAATATTTTAGGCACGTCACTAGTTGGAAAATGTTAAATACACTTCACCGAGTTCAAGAGCCCAAACTTGTGAATTGGTATGTAAATTATTTGTTTTGTCTTCTCTATCTTTCCAACAATGATGTCAACCGACTCCAATCTATATTTTTTAATAAAAAAAATACAACTCAAAGAAGGTTCTTAGAAGCATTGTGAAACATTGACATTCTTAGAAGCATTGTGAAACATTGTCAAAATTCAGGCTGAAAAATGACAATACGTGCAGTACTAAGTAAAGGGAATGGTAGAACAACAAATTTCTTGATTCTTAGATGATTTCTGCGATGATTCTTAGATGATTTATTGTTTTAGAAGGTCCAAACAGCGTAATAACTACTTGACTTCATGACCTTCAGTGTATCTATTGAGAGCGTTTTTCTGTTTTGCTGATAAACTCGAATGTTTTCGGCCATTCGCAGTTCTATTAAGAGAAAGATCTGAAGATTCTACCGCTACAGCTCATGTTTACCGCAATGCTCTGAGTAGCTGTCCAATTTTTATTTGGACTGACATTTTTATATCGCGGTTGACATTATATATGATAGAATGTCAGAATGAATTGCATTTATTTTGTTTAGAAATGATTTTGTCCAACGTCCAATTCATTTGAAAACCGAATATGGATATGATCCGAATATCGATATGATTTCAAATGGACACCGCGAAATGTTGTTAGAACAACATTGTCTTTGATTCAGGAGGCCATGAAATGTTTTTCAAACATTCTCTTTATAACTTTTGGTAAAAAGAGAAGACGCAAGACCCCACACTGTTATTCATTCATATATATTTTATTCATATTTATATATTTTAGTTACGAAGAGTTTAGGTTTGAGTAAGCTTTAATATGGGATGGAATAATAGTATATTTATTCGGTATGTTTTTATGAGAATTATTAGATGATTTTACTAAGATTGGTGGTGTAGGTATGAATATTTGGTGAAAGAGTGTTTATCTTTCACATATGATTCTCATTCTTATTCTTTATCATAAAATTTGACTTGTAAAATGAAATTAAATCTCACACTAATCAATTAACTTACAATTTTTAAATACATATGGTCATAAATATTTTACAAATACACTGTGTCATAGATAAAAATAAAATTGTTATAAATTAATATATTAATCCGCATAATGAAATCTATTTAATGGTTTCAGTTTTACGTAAATATGAAAATTTCCAACGCTTTTATAACGAGATACCCTAGATTATAATTAATCTTAGTCCTTTAACACCAAGCCCACGTAAACCCAGGTTTTGGTATTTATATATCCTTTTTCCAATTTAGATTTGGTACGCACACCTCCTTTTAAATATACACTAAAGACAGCTAAGATGTGAAGTAATGACATCCTGGTAGTAGGGCCACTCAATTTGAATTTGAAGTAAATAAGACAGGGTCCGTATATTGTTTTGTGAATGCGATTATGACTGAGTAGTGGCACATGGCATTGAATCCATGGTTTCAGGTCCAATGTCATTCTCTACTTAAACGGGGAGTGCTAGATTCTACAGGAGTCAACGCGGATACCATGTCAGTCTCGTAGCAGGGAGAAAGTTATCCTCGTGTACATTAAAGAACGCTGAAAAAGTGTTGTTGTTGAGGACACTCGTAGTGAACCAAGAACCTTTTACCTGTGGACATATCAGATTCAAGTATCTTCATACCTGTGCATGATTTTAGCGAGACAGCAAGTTGAGTAGCGACAAAAAGGACTTCTGGAATTTGTGTCTTTGTGGATAGGGTTGGAATTTCAAAACACATTGATTCGAAGATTTTTACAACTCTCTCACCATTTTCACAATTTCAAACAGAAACCTTGACATTCTTATAAAATTTCAAATTTCACCACCTATATTTCAGGGGCAAATCACCCCATGACCTCCCGTCAAATTCCATCACTATTCGCGAGATTTATCATGTCAATAAAATTTAATTATAAGGTCTCAAGCTTTCTTCTCTGACACACTAAGTGAGGTGCAACGTCAGCTCAGTACTATCGGTACTCTTGAGTCTTACGGGACTCCTAATCATACAAAAATCTTTCATGGGACATAGGACAGGAGGACAAGAACGTTTGTTCCTTCTGAATCCTGACCTTAACGTTTGTCAGACACAATAACTGAAATATATCGTCATCGAATTAGCATCCGCACTACGAGTCTTGGAAAACAATAAATTTCATGAGCCGTTGGAGGAGAAGAGTGATGGTTTCTTTTGACTTTGAAGTGCCAGAAATGTTCTAAGTGATGTCAGTATTAAAGTGTTTTTTTTTAATAGCTTGGGAAAACCTAGAAAAATGATCCTAATTTATTTTTAAATTAATTGTGTGCATAGAAATTTATCTACTGATGCAAAATGATGTTGATTTTGTTGGAATTTTTCTGGTAAAATCTCAAAAACACAAAAATAAAACACACAGAGGCAATGCTTTGTTTTTTTTTTTTTTTACTCCACAGGATCTTTTGTGCACAGGGAAGCTTTAAAAAATGACTGAAGAACATAGTATTACACACACATAAAACTTTGTATTCATTAAAATAAAATCCCTGAAACAAAATTCATCATCTTTCACTCAGAGGGATTCACCAAAAGAAATTTACAACAAAAGTTACTCTGTCTCCTTTACAAAATGATTTTTACACTACTGTGTAAAATCTTCATTCACTGCTGTAAAATAAATTTACATGGATTTACTGCTGTAAAAGAGCTTTTACATTTACCACTTCTTGTTCCCCACCGCTGTGCATATTACAAAATAAAAATACAAAGAAATACAAAAACTCTCATACTTCTTCTACTCACTGCTGTGGGATATTCTCTTGCAAAAATCAACAAAGTTCAACTCCTGGAAAATACATGCGCTCCAACATTTGCTTTATGCACTGCTGTGCAATTTTTCTCTCAGTTCTCTTTCGCTCCTCCGAGCTCTCATATTACAAATAGTCAACACCCATTTTTAAACATATTACAACGCACGAGCCCTTTTTCTTTTTTTTATATGAAAACTAAAACAAAACATATATAAAAACAAAACAAAAACCCAAAATTACATTTTACGTGCCGTAAATAAAAAAAAACTTAAATGTTTACCAACACCTATGACAACTTATTAAATGCCTTCATGGAAAAAGTCTGCAATCAACCAAGCTTGTATTTTACTCCACGCAACATTAACTGCAGGCTCGTATGCATCTTGGAACAATCGACGGCAAAGGAGAATATCGGGAGGCCTTACTTGACTGAACGATAGTACCCGAGATGTCGGAAATGGTGACGTATGGGGAGAGCCACGCGTCAACACTATATTTTCTCGGGCTCTTGTTGTACGAAAACTGCCTTCACGCAAAAGCGGTCCGAGAAGCATCAAGGTGGTTTGTGGTTTTGCTGCGGTGGTTTTGAGGTGCGCAGTTGAAATTAGATTTCAACACTCCCCTTTAATTTCAACTGCTGGGCATTTAGTCATACCCAGACACTTCCTTAAAAATTCAAAGCGTTTTTGATCTAATGGCTTTGTCAAGATGTCTGCAACTTGTTCTTGAGTCCTGCAATGTTCTAGGACAATTTCTCCATTGTTCACCAATTCTCTGATCTAGTGAAACCTTGTATCAATGTGTTTCGTTCTCTTATGAAACACTGAATTCTTTGACAATGCAATAGCTGAGCTATTGTCACAAAAAATCATTGTCGCTTTTGTCTGCTCTTGGCCTCAGCTCCTCAACATCCTTCTCATCCAAACTGTTTGACATGTTGCTGCTGTAGCTACCACATATTCAGCGTCTGCTGTAGACAACGCTACAATGGACTGCTTCTTAGAAGCCCATGAAATGACTCCTGAACCCATATGAAAAACATAACCGGAAGTGCTCTTCCGATCATCAACACTTCCAGCCCAATCACTATTAGTGTATCCAACTAAATCTGAATGTTTTGAGACATTATATAAGATGCCAAACCTTTTAGTACCTTTGACGTACCTCAAAATTCTTTTTGCTGCCTGCCAATGTGCCTCCTTTGGCCTCTCCACGAATCTGGAAATTAAACTAACAGCATACATAATATCAGGCCTAGTTGTTGTTAAATACATAAGGCTGCCTACAATACTCTTGTACAAACTAGGATCAAAATCCTTGCTGCTGTCCTCTCTGCTGAGTTTTAATCCCATCACTGTGGGAGTGATCACTGCCTTACATTCTTCCATGCTAAATCTGCTCAATACTTGATTTACATATCTTTCCTGTGAGATAAAAATTCATTTTTCATTTTGATGTACTTCTATGCCTAAGAAGTATCTTAAGAAATCCATGTCAGTCATTTCAAATTCTTCCTTCATGACTGATTTAAAATTCTTGATGAGCTGATCATCATTACCTGTGAAAATAACATCATCAACATACAAGACAACAATTA
>APFE030741670.1:0-53783 GCA_000404065.3 Pinus taeda
CCTACTTTTTACTCTTCTAGGCACTATCGAGCGTGCTTCAATGCCTCCTGTGATGTTTCATGATATCATGTGGTGCTCATTAGTCATGCTACCAAATCAATTTTATGTAATGTAATTATGTGTTCAAGGGAAGTCTCAGCCTGTGTCATCCATCTACGGTCCTTATTGATCTTTTCATGTCGGTCATACCTATGCTAGTTGTGCTTCATCCTATCATGACTTCATCCATTAACACCATCTATTGGTCTGTTCCATGTCAATTGATGAGGATACATTAAGGCCCTCCTTTGATGGATCTTATCTTGTGAACTTTAGTTCATTATCTATCAACTTGATCTAGCAACCAGTCGTACCTTCGAGCTTATTGCTCTGACCGGCAGGGTTTTTCATGATCGGCCATGGGTTTACATCATTCACTCCTGATTGATCAAGTTCACAAGTGTTCAACTTCATCTCATTTATTCACACTTAATGTACCATGCTAGGTATGTTAGGGTCCATTTTCATTATTGGTGGGTCCCCTTGAATATGTGAATGGTACAACACATTGATTGGTAACTAAGAAGTTTCTTCCATGCTCAACATCAGCATATCTATTCACATGTTGGAGATTCCTGCCATTGGAATTTTACAGAAGACCCTACACTAGGGACATTCCACTCTTAAATGGAACCCTTACTAGGTTCCATTGGAGTTATGTATCAATTATGTACTCTAAGGACAACTCTCATGAACTTTCTCTTTTGTGTGTAAATAATCCTACTAATGTATACTATGACATAAATCCACATTGTATTTGTTGGTGACTATGATTTCTTGGTCTATCTCATGGATCGAATATGTATTATTCATGGCCATGTCCTAAAAGTTCATGTCATGGATCTGCAATTTATAGTTGGTGAGCATGTTAAGTTTATCTATATGATTGTGCAGGGGTGTGCCCAACTTGGCGATGTTATCATCAAGGTTGAGACTTCAACACCTAAGTTCCTTTGATTCATATTTGTAGTCCTAGCTCCTTCCTCCCATTCTGAGCTCTAAGTTCTTTTGAAATTCATTTCACCCATAAATTTCCCTTCTAACCTTATGCAATAGGGGGCATCTATTATAACCCTATTTTCCACTCCATTATAATGAGATAGACACAAGTTCAACTTACCTTAGTTTTTAGCTATAACACATCCCCTTTCACATTTTATTTTACTTGTGTGTGATTTATTCCATGTTAAACGGGTGGAGCTACATAATTGAGTAATTTCTCATAAATATTTGGTCAAAATTTTATAATTATGAGATAATAATAATTTCATAATTGAGACAATTTAGAAAATGCTCATAATTGGGAAAAGGGTTTCTAAAATTTGGTACTACCAAGGAGATCAACTTGACCTACTTGGTTATGAGTTTGCTAAGGGTCCATTACTATCGAATTTCTCTAATTTCCCAAGCCCCTAGGTGTCTAGATACATTATCTTGGAGGATAGAATGAACCTATAGAATATTTCCAATGGGAAAGGGGGATAGAGATAGCGTCTACACAATAGCATGGGAGCTATGATATATTGGGAGTGGGATACCCATATATGAGTTTGACAAGAAATCATCTCATGTCTGAAAGGAATATCAATCTATGTATCCTTCACTTATTATTAATGAAATCTCATGATTCCTTTCTTGTACATGCTATGTACATCATGTGTTCATGTATGTTTACTTTACGCTAATCTACCCTCTGCGTAAGGAATGATTGCTTTGTTTGTTGGTGTATGGATGTAGATATATCAGATAGTGATAGCCACGAGCATGTTCTTCAAGTTGAAGTTGGTTGTTGTTCCGGCCAATGCATTACAAGGTATGGTAGGATTCATTTCTTGATGCTCGATGCGATCTTTCATTTCTTGAATATTTTTCTTCTTGATATGTCCTTCTACCTTGAGAGTTTGAGGAGTGGTAATTCTTGCCAATCCTTTATAAGATATGGCCGAATTAATTTCTTCTTTATCTGCGGTTGGATCCTAGTGTATATCCTCTTCTTTTGATGTTTCTTGATCCTTTTATTTCTCCTCTTCACAATCTTTGTAAAATAATTTCTTCTGAGCACACTTATGACCTTTAGTGTATTTGTTATCACAACTGTAACAAATCCCTTTTTCTCTTTTTTCTTCCAATTGTCGTCGTGTAACCCTTGTACATTGTGGAAGGCTATGAGGAAAAAGGTTTCCATATTTATAGTTGTGAGTGGTAGCATTCCTTGTTTCCATAATTCTACTTTGAATTTTTATTGCCATCTTGAATGCCTTCTCTAATGAATCAGGTTCCCAAAGACGAACCTCATGTTGAATGTTATCCTTTAAAGTCCCTATGAAGACATCAATCCTTTGCCTCTCTCCAATATCATTTACCCTTATATTAAAATTTTGGAAGTCCTCAATGTGCTCTTCCATTAAACCATTTGTTTTTAGATTTATCAATTGGCTAAAGAAGTCGTTACTCCTTGTATCCTCAAAATGTGCTATCATTTCCTCCATGAAAATTGACCAAGTGAAAAGTGGTTTACGATAACAAAGCCTTTATACCATAAAAATTGATTTGGTTCTAAATATAAAGATGCAATATATACCTTTTTGTAATAGTTGTACACCATGTGGATCAAAATATTATTCCATCTGTAGTACCGAATTTACCAGATCATTGCCATCAAACTTTCTCATATCTCTTTTTCTTGATTTTAGGAGCTCGATATTGAATCTATTGTATCTCTGTAATTTCGGATCTCCAAGGTCTCAAATTGCGACCTGCAGTAGCCCTTTCTGTCCTCTTTCCAATGCCACGAGTTTGATCAAACTATGTCTCATCGAAATTAGATTCTCGAAGAAAGAGTTATTCCCAATCTCCCAAGATGAGCTGCTTATATACTTTTTTAGTAGAGCAAACTTGTATGAAGTACCATGTGTTACTGTTTCAACCTTCAGACTTAAAAACAATATACAAAAAAATACAGTCTGTCCTATTTCTGTATCCTCTTACGGAATTTGAATATGATGCTCAGAGAGAAGATTGTGATGATTTTACCTAGATCACCTATTTGGGATGGAATTCAGGAGCCTACAAAAAGCCTAAATGTCTTGGAGTCTATCTCATAAAATATAGTGAAACAAGACTTGAAAGTTGGGCTTGAGCTTCAACACAATTTCGGTTCAAATGGGTTGCATTTTTTGAGTCTAAACCTGTGTAGAAAACACATTATAGAGAAAATTCCATGATGATGTTTTTGAGATTGAATTTTGGAGCTTGCAAAACCCTAACTTCCTCAGATCAAATCTCTGAAAATATAGCAAGACAAGGTCTGAAATTCGGACCTGAGGTTTATAACATTTTCATCTAAAATGATTGTTTGTTTTATCTTCTAAAACATCGCAGAGAAAAAGTTATAGCAACAATTCCACAAACACCTATTTGGAGCAGTGAAACCCTAGAATCCAAACCTCTGATACCAAATGTTATGAAACCAACTCACAAAAAGATAGAAAAGATAAATCAACAATTTAAAAATCAACCTCTTCGAGGGGGTAGCCTCCTTTACATTACACAAATGAATAATTCTTGGATGATACAAATGAAAAGACCTCCTTTCTATATATACGAGTCTAAGGGGTCGTAATGTAATGAGAGTCAACATAACAATAATAGTGCAATGGCACAACAATAACAATAGTGGGTTTCTACGGGGCACATTAATAACAATATAGGGATTACATGGACACAATAATATAATAAGGGGGAAGACACTAATAATAGTAAGGGGCTACACTAGTAGTATAGGGACCTAACGTTGACACTCAACAACTTATGCTTTAAACCATCAACATACATAAAATTTCCATCTTTAATCTTTTCTTTCAAATAAGTAGAACCTTTACCTTTAATGACAGTTGGTGTGTCATTTCCAAAGGATACATTATTTTCCTTTTCTAGGGAATTATATGAAAGGAGTTTATTTTTATCACCTGTCATGTGTTTAGAGCATCTACTATCAATGTTCCACTTATTTTCTTCTCCTTCTCCGAACAGAGCTATGCCACATCTCTCTGATTGAAAATCCTTCTTTCTTCATACCTTGGAATTTGATGATGTTTGTTCCTTTTGAATTGTTGGCCAAAATTTTCTCCTACATTCAGATTCTTCATGACCAATGTTATTGTAAAATGAACATTCAATTTCATATTCAAGAGGAGAAAAGTTATTATGAGAACTTTTCTTGATTCTTGTCATTCTCCTTTATTTTCATTATTCTCTAATCATGATAGTTCTATAAGAAACACATTGAGCAGCCTTATGACTAATGTTATGGCATGAAAAACATTGTACATTAAAGAAGTTTCTATGATCATAAACTCTTTTGGTATTGTTTACCTTTTGGTTGATGCTTCTATTGATGTTCACCCTTGGAGTAAAATGAGCATGATTTATCTGAGGAGTACTTTTAGGCTATTTCTGAAGATTGATGCATTGTTCATTGGTCTTTGCTACATCAAGAGAGCTTATGGTGATGCCTAATGAATTTTGTGATTATGATATTTCTATAGTATATCTAAGACTAGTCTTTATAAGTAGAGAACGCTGAGCCTTGACGATTTCATCTAAGGCTTTTGATCCTTTAGGAAATATGAGATTAAGAGATTTTTTCATCTCAAGTTCATTTCTTAGACCCACTACTTCACATTCTAATTTTTCATTGTGATTTTCTCTTTCAGTGAGTTGATGTGTCAAACTCTTTATGACCATATTCTTTTCTTCCAAATAGATTTTAAGTTAAGTGACTTATTCGATAAAATATTCCTCTTCTAAGGCATCCATAATATCATCATTGTCATAAGCCATCAGTAGTTTAAAATCTTGTTTATATTCATATTCATTACTGTAAGACATGCCATAACTCTCTTCATGATTATAATAACTTCTTCTATTGAAAAATTGTTTTTTATTACCTTTTGCAGACTCCTTTCCCTTTTCATGATTATCTTTATAAGGACATTTAGTAGTATAATGGCCAACTCTACCACAAGAAAAAAAATTGAATGGTAGCTTACCTCTGAATCTTCAAGAACCCCATTGAACCTTATTTACAAATTTTACCTTATCTTCTTCTTAAATATATCATGATTCCTTGAGATCTTCCTTTTCTTTTCTACTGAAGCTTTTAAAGTGGCTTCTCTCATATCTGATGGACCTCCTTTCCTCATTTCAAAAGAAGTTATAATTCCACAAAGTTGAACAATAGTAATAGATTGAAGACCCGATTTTTCTTCGATGGTAGATACTTTTGACTCAAATTTAGAAGACAAGGATCTCAAAATTTTCTCTGCTAGAGTATCCTCCTCTATTTCTTCACCCATATTCTTCATACAATTAACAATCTCATCTACACGTAAAAAGTAACTAGCAATACTTTCATCACTATGCATCTTTAGAGTTTCATACTGAATTCTGAGAGTTTGGAGTTTAGCACATTTTACCTAGGAGTCTCCTTCGTAGCCTCGAATGATTTTGTCCTATATTTCTTCAGTTGTCTTGAGCTTCATGACTTTGATGAATTTTGATTCTGATAGACTTCCCAACAAATTATTCACAGCTTTGGCATTATTATCGTATTGTTTGTTTCCTATTGTATCTATGGGTATTACTACTGGAAATTGGTATCCTCCTTTCACAATTTCCCAAACATTAGCTCCAAGCAACTGAAGATATGCTTTGGTTCTTATCTTCAAATATACTAAGTTGTTTCCACTAAAGATTGGTGGTTTGATATATCCCATGTCTTTGTGATTGTTCACACTGATAGATCTCCCTTCAACTGATTAAGCTTCTTCTAAAGGACCCCTTCTGATTCCAAATGTCGGAAGTAATATTGAGAAGGTGGGGAGGGGGGTGGGCTGAATCAATATTTACAATTCAATAATTATTCATTTCATAATCATATTTATATACACTACTTCATTGAATTGAACTCATGTTTGCATGTAACTGTTGTTAAGGAAACCGACGTATATCCAATGAAAATATGATTCAGTTAGTTCATCATGTGTTGATCTTTAATCCGTGCATCAATACTTTATTAAAAAGTAGCTATGTGCAGTAATAATAGAAATAAACCATCACACATAAGAAACACACATCAACGCCAAGATTTAAGGTGGAAACCTTATGCTGGAGAAAAATCACCTGCAATTGGTGTCTCTATCTTCTTTTAATATAAAGAAAATTTGTTTACAATCTTCTACTAGTGCAAACTCATACCAGTACACAGGCACCCACTTGCAGAAGGCTACAACCTTCTCTGCTTCTCCAGCTTCTACTGGAAGGGAGCTATAACCCCTAGCTCCTATACTAGCCGATATGTTTACCAGTACGTAGGCACTAGCCTATAGAAGGATACGACCTTCTCTCTTCCTCGAGGGACCACGTTTCATAAATTTTCAGGCTAGATACTCTTGGTACATAAGCACACAATTAATCACCACATCAATAACTACATCTACCAAAAATTAGTTAAACTGAATAGTCAAATCACTGTCACAAGAACACTATGTTGAACCCAGAAACCTGCATCATCAACCAAAACCAACTGTAACCTCACAAATCATATGTCTGAATGTATATGCTACTTCAGTGAAGCCAACCTCCATGTATACACTACTTCCTTTAACCAAACCTGTGTATGCCTCCAAAATTACTCAATCATAAAAACCTTTGAATCAAAAAGGTATCAACCACTAACATTCTGAAGATATACTATCAAATTACAAAGATCCAAATAGACAGCAACAAAGATCACCCTTCTCACTTAAACAATCAATCAACCAAGCTCAATATCCTTATGCATCTAGTTCTACTTTCAGATCTAAGAAGACATCATTAACAGATAATAGTAAAACAACAACATTGATCAGATAGATCAATCATTTTTGAACAAGAGGCTTTTCTTTTGCATACACTACTTGGAAGAGTTGAGCTTGCATGTGTACATGCCTTCACCAAGGTGAACCAACATATAGATCTACATATACTAACTTACAACTTCGTTTCGATTCTAAACTTCAAACGTACCCAGATTATGAAATTTAAATAATAAAACATGCATAAGCAATAGGATCTATCCCAACCAATATCAGATCATATAATGGTAAGTCATTTCAGGTGTCATGATCCTGATCCAATATTGTATCCAAGGTGAACAAAATATTTCAGATCATGTCATAATCATAGCCCTTGTAATATAAATATACTTGGGCCGTGGGGGTTTGATCTAGTGGCAAGCGGATGATTTGCTAAGTCTTTCGTGCAGCTATGCAGGTCACGAGTTCAAACCCCAAGAATACCCGAGGGACGTTCAAGGCGGCCTGGGTGGACCCTCCTATAGGTTATAGAGGTAGTTGATGGGATTCGACCCCGTGTAACGCGAGTACGATACCACCATCGTTGCTGATTCCTCTAGTAAATATATATATAGATATATATATATATTTCAAATAGAAGTATTCTCAAGAAACCATTTCACTTGCACACTTGTCCCTTTGATCTTCTCCTCCTTATATAGTTTTTGGCCTTTCTCAATATCTCAGACCAAAAAAGCACTTACTATTTGTGTTATTCTTGGACAAGATCAAGTAATTGTTACTCCACTCAATATTGTGGGCTAATACCATGGTATTGACACTTGGTATTCTTTAATCTTAAATTCCCTTTATTTTCTAACCCATACGCGCTTTTCCTCTTGTGAAAGTGCATGCATATGTATACACTCTTTTTTTTATGTGAACGAGTGTGTATATGCTTCTTGGATAAGGTGAACCTGCGTATACAGCTTAAACTAACTTAAAACATCGTTTTTCATCAACTTCTTGATTATAATCTATAGTCCTTTGTTCCAATTTCCTGTTCTTCTATACCATTCCCTTGTTACCTCTGAATTGACCTCTTACAATGTGAGTTGCCCTTTATGAAATCTGAACTAACCTCTGAGTGAGTTGCAATCAAGGACAACACCTGTATCATAATGCCAACATATTGACCATTTATATATAAGAAAAAACATTATAAAAATAATTTGTTCTTCTAATTTTCATTTATTAAACTGTAAAACGCACCCAAAGAACATTCTCAATAAAATGGCATAAAACTATATTTTATAAAATTCATATAAATACAAAAAATAATATTAAATAAGTTTCATTAAACATAAAGATCATTATTGTGGTGTTCTTTGAAGAATATTATAATATTTAAACACACAAAGCTCATTGTTAGATGGAAAATAAAATGAAGATAGATCCATCTTAACCTTTAATCCAACTTGCATTGAGTGGGATCAAATATTTCAAGATGTAAACTTTTCTTTGAATGCAAAACTTGAGCAAAGGTTTGCACCTTAAGAGATGAAACTCCTCTTGAAACTTTTTAGATTTAGGGTTAAAATGAATATATGTTGGATATTAAAAATAGTATTTATATTTATATAGATTTGACATCTCTATATAATAAATATTATTTTATTTTCTTTTATTAAATCTCGTATAAATATAATTTGTTTGTCATTTTTCATTTGATACGTTTAGTATTTATATAATTTAAATTTTTAATATAATATGATAGTTACCTATATATATATATATATATTATATATATATATAATATATATATATATATATATATATATATATATATATATATATAGATATATATAATATATAATAGGTATATATAATATAAAGAAAAGAATCTCACAAATATTAAGTTTTTATATGCCTATTAATTTAATTAAATTTGTATTACCTTTTTAATTGAGTCCACGTTATCTTTTATTATTGGGACATTACATAATTGAGGTAGATGTTTGTCAAT
Organism: Pinus taeda; assembly: GCA_000404065.3. NCBI lineage: Eukaryota > Viridiplantae > Streptophyta > Pinopsida > Pinales > Pinaceae > Pinus > Pinus taeda. Next base: position 8,902 of record APFE030741670.1, read on the forward strand.
TGGCTACTGCTTAACCTAGAATTGACACATGCACTTTGGAAATAAAGATATAATATTTGATAAATAAAAAGAAATTTCAAGAGGAAATCCACTATAGGTAATGACACTAGTCTAGTTCCCTCACCCTTTCTTTCTTCACAACTAGGTTTTATTAGTGAAATCTTTCATTTTTTTAGGTTTCTCATCTCCTCTCCCCCATTTTGGCCCTGATTGCAGGGGTTGGTATTTTGGAGGATACCATTCCCTTATGACAGTCATTATGTGGGTTTTTTTAGGTTCTTACTTTATCTGGGTTTGGCACTCACCAGCGCTAATTGTCATAACTCCCAACATTCGATGTTATTTTTATTCATTTTCATCAGACCAAAACATGGAGGACACATTAGTGGACTACTCATATTTTCCTATGGCAGGTGAAAGCATACTTTTGGTGAAAATTTTAGTTTAAAAAATGATGTGGGTTCATTTTGGGTGTTCTAAGACTTCGATTCTCACAAATATTTTTATCAAGAAGATGATTATTGTGTAGAAGGATTTCATTGAAAACCTTAAAGTGAAGGTTTCAAATTGGAATTTACAATGGCACTAGTGGCTGGTCCCAATGTTCATGGTCGCCCCGGGTTCATTGAAGGTAAGGGTTTTCTATGTGAGGTGATGTTATCTACCTCCTCTCCTTACTTATATCTTTTATTTTCTCTAGGCAGCTTGTTAAAAACTTTCTTTGGACACTTGCTCACATAGTCCCTAACTCCTTGGTAAGTAGGGAGTTTACTTTTGGGGGTCCTTCTACTCATCCCTTCCTTGGGTTGTTCGTTACCTTCTTGGAAGGGTCGCCTGGATTGTCTCCACTTATTTTTTCTTCTATCCCTTTTGAGTGCTTTGAGGGTTTCCTCCTGGAAAGATTTCTTAAGATGGTTTTACATTCTGGTGGCCTTGGAACAAAATTTACTTATGTATTAGTGGGAACAAAATAATTGGTCTTCCTGGCTCCTACTCAATTCAAGATCCCAAACCCAAGTAACTCAAAAATCCCTCACTCCTCGAAGTCTATTAAGAGAAAAAAAAAACCTTTATGAAGGAAAATAAAGTTCAATTCTCGATGGTTTTGGGAGACAACATTGAGATTCATTAGGTGGTTTAGATAAGCAATATCACACTTTTGTGTTATGCATGAGGGCTTAAATTTAGCGCAAAGTCAATTAAAGCATGGGTTCTAAAAGAATCGAGGGAACAATTCAATCCAATGCCAACCATCAATGCATTATTGAGAGGTTTGTTCATAATTTTCTTATCTTCCCCTCAAGAGGTTAAGAGGGTCATGGATAAGTAATGGAGCATTGACTCTTTTCCTCTTGTTTTAAAGCATTGGCCGCCCTTGTTCAAAACACCAAGGGAAAATATGGACAAAGCAACCATATGGTTCAAACTTCTAAGCTTAAAGGTTGAATTTTGATTAGAACATTCCCTCTTGGTGATTAGAAGCCATCTAGGGGAATGTCTATACGTGGATATGTATTTTATTGATGTTGATGAGATGAAAGTGGCTTCTTTTCTTGTGATCATTGACATTCGTGAAGGTTTTTGGAGTGAACTATAGTTGTCCCACAAATGTTTCTACTTGTATTTCCTTTGAATTATGAGGGAACAACCTTCTAGCATAAGAGATGTCATTATCATGGGCATAATGTTGTGGCCTACAAACTAGGGTTTCACATAAAGGTTGGTTTAGTATCACCTCCCTTCACCAAGCATAGAGACTTATAACATAGTCCTAGGGTGGAGGTTATTATTCCCTCCACTTCTCCTCGTAATAATTTGTATATTCTTCTAGAGGTTTAAAAAAACATTCTCATCTCCACCTTAGGGTCATTTTTGATCCATCCAATACTAGAGTGAGTGGTTGATGCTCTAGGGGCACAAGGGTACTACTTTGACAAGATATTTCTTTCTATAGTAACAACATTGGCTTAGCCAAATCTGGGTAACTCTCCTTCAACACTCCCTCTCTCTCCTCTTTTATGAGTGGTTTCTCTATTATGGCATTGGATATATATATCTATTATGGCATTGACCCTCGTCTTTTTGTTGCTTCTTTTTGTGGGGATTCCTCAAAATCATGTTCTCAAGAAGCTAGGTATCACCTCATATACCATCCCTCCTCATCCTTTGACCCTAGTGTCTTTATGGGTCTCGATCATAATGATCTCCAAGTGGCTTCTCACAAAGGTTGTGGCAAGAAATCCAATCCATGCAAAGCTCAAAATAAAGTTGTTCTACAATAATATTTTAGTAAGCAAGACACTTTTTATGGGGTGCTTAGAGTGATACACACCCCTACAGAGGATCCCCAATATCCTTGTCTCCCTAAACTATGTGAATTTTCCCAACCCATACAAACAAAAAGCACTACATATATTAATTGTTACAAATCACATTTTATTGGTTCTCCTTCAAGATGCCCTAAAGGAGAGGAGATTTGTACAAGCTCATTTAAGAGGATTTCTCCAAGGTTGAGACTTTTGTTTTCTATATGCTATTGGTCATTCATGAGTATTCTAAAATAGTTGGAATCCTTAGTTTTCAAATATGACTAGTTCATAGGATATCATTTCAACTCTGGGACTCTCCTTTCATGCAGTTGACTTGGAGAAATATATTCTGGTCCTTAGCGTTTATGGCCCCATAAAAGAAAAAATTATATTTTAGGAGGATCTTGCTAGCAACTCATTTCTCTCTTCCAACAATTTAATTTTAGGTGGGGACTTAAATTTGTTCATTTGTTATGTAGAAAGATGGGACCCGAGAATATATGAATATCCAAATTGATATTTTTTCATCACTTTATTAAGGGTCACTAACTGATAGATGTTGAATTGTCCAAACTTTAACCCATTTAAACGAGCAATAGGATTGGTCAAGATAGGATCACCAAAAAGGATGGATCATTTTCTTCTTACTGAACAGTTGGTATATGAAATTTCCTTTATATGTTAATGGATTGGTAAGTGTGGGGACCTTCACCATCCATGTATTTTTAGACAATTTAAAGGACTAGGGAAGAGAACCCCTAGCCCCTTCAAGATCAATGCTATTTGGATCAAGGATAATTCCTTTATGAGTCAACTAAATATTTTCTGGCATTTATATGAATCCACAACTGCATTCTCTAGGGCTCCATAGTTTGCAGCCAATCTAAAGGTTGTTAAACAAGCAAAAATCACCCAGTGAGTTGCCAAAATATTATATGAAACATAAGATCTTTGGGATATCGAAGAGGCTTTGAAATATATTATAGAGTAAGATGCATAGGGATTTGAATCAGTGAAATATAAGGAAAGAATACATGGCATGGAAGGTCGAAAAAGGAAATGGTTAAACGGACAATAAGCTACTTGGCACCTAAAGAGCCATGTTGTTTAGCCAAAGGCCAAAGATGAGAACTCATTTTTTTTTCAAAATTTCACAAAGGGAGGAAAAATGAGTAACAATATATAGAAATTAAAAGATCAAGAACGAAATAGTTTCCCATCTTTTGAATATCCTACAAATTTGGGCTACATACATTTCAAGGGCCTATTCTAGGCCCCACAAGGTTCCCGTATTGCTGAAGTGGTTCGAACTGCCATGATCTCCCCTAGATTTTGATATCAAGATAACAATGAACATCTAATGGAAGTTGTCTCAGAAGAAGAACTTATGTTGTTCCTTCCTAGCTTTCAAAAGAACAAGAGCCTGAGACCAAATGGCTAGTTAGTTGAGTTACTCCTAGGTCTATTTGGTACCACTGGAGACAACATCCTTAGAGTGGTTGAGGAGTGAAGAGACATAGGAATAATTCACTAGTCCTTCAATTCCACATTTATCACTCTTATCTTAAAGGTGTAATTTGATGAAGTAAAATTATAAGTGTGGACATAAACGAATTCCTTTAGACCAATAATGGGTCTAGCCACAATAGATACATTCTATGGAATATTTCCTTAGGTTAGAATCAATCAAGAGGGCCTACCTCTTGGTCACTTATCGTGCTTGATGATGTCCTTGCTTGCTCACTCCAACAATCTCTCACTTCCTTCTTTAGGCTCCTTAAACAGGTAAACAACAACAACACCCATACATAATAATAGAAAAATTGCAGTTCAACCTACTTAACAAGTCAAGAAACATTAAGATATGAATATGTAATATTACGAAACATGTAGGAAATCAATTGATAGTTTCATATATTAATATCAAAGAGAGATTACAACCATTCATCTTGATGTTGCAGTCTTCCTCTAAAGATACCAAGTTTACACACACTTTTGCTAGCATTCCACGATGGATTCAAACGACAATAGTTTCTTCATGAATGAAAAGCATGCGGGATTCACTATAGAGGTCCTCTAGGACCAAGGAACAGGGAGTACATGGAAAGTGACAAAATTTTGTGTAACAGAAGCCCCCTAAAGTGTGAAGGTTGAGCTAGAGTGGAATGAAATTCTTTATAAATCGGTGTGGGGAATTGGTCTGCCATTGAAAAACCTACAAGCAAGTATAAATACATATACATAAACTGAGATCTCTTTCAAATGATACATGAATCATTGTATGGATGCAGCCATCCAAAGAATGATCATGTAAATGGATTCAGGTATGGGTGCAACCATCTGTCAAAGAGGATCATAACGAAACCAAAGTATGGTCACAACCATCCAATAATGAGAAGGATCAAATATGATAACTCATGGCCTGGTCATAGCCAACCATTTGATAGAGACATGCATATCATGATAACCATGTCACACCACTTCGAAACTTGGAATTTTGTGATCTAAGTCTAAGGTGTTGCACTCCAACACAACCCAATCAAAGTACAAATCCTAGCATGTGAATAGATGTGTTGACGTCGAACATGCTAGAAATTCACTTGATTACCAGTCAATGATGTAAATTGTTAACAAGGATGAGAGAAATCACCAATAATGACAATGGTTCTCAAGGTACTATCATCACAATTCACGGAATGTGAATAAAGGAACTGAAGTCGAACACCCATGAAATCACTTGATCGAAAGCCAATGATGTGAACTTGTCAATGAGTGTGAAGAAAGTGCCATTAGCGCATGCAAGCTCTAGTGGATTCAAAGGGAGTGTCTTGGTCAACTTCCTGAATAATGAGTCGAAGTGGACAGAAAGAGACTATGTTGAAGGAGGGCCATAATGAGTCCCACATCATTTACATGAGACGAGACGATGCAAAATGATTTTGGATGATACAGAGAACTAGGGGTAACTGTAACTGTAGAAGGACAACTCTTGAACATATTGGTGACAGAACTGGAAGTTTGGAAGCTTTTGGATCCATGGGATTAGTGGTCATGATGACATGGGAGAGATCGAATTGTAGGAAAAAATAAATGGCCCAAACCCAAGAAGGTTAGTGATGAAAAGGAGGATATCCCAACCCAACATGAAGCAGAAAGTGTCATGTTCAAGAGTCAACTGACGACACAACTTATTAGATTTCCAAATTTCTTGGCACCATCTCTGGCGAGTACCCTAGTTATTTTTACACAAGCTTGACATGGATATTATATGCTTGTAATATAAGTCCATCCTTTGGACGAATCCATCCTAGTAATTTTTTATGACCGTGGGAAGGAGAAGCTCATGTTCATCATGATGACAAATCCAATTTCATTTAATAATTTAACGAGTCTGACAAAGGTGTAACTTGGTATCTTGGGCTATGTTATTCTTTTCACGACTAGCCCATGTAGTGAACCAAGGAGTTAGAGCCCCCCCTTCATTGTGTCGATTGCGTTGCGGGTCGGGGTCACAGGGGGGGTGGCAACCCCTCATATTCGGTGTGTTTGATAGGGGTGGTTAGCCCAGTCTATGGGGTCTGGGGCAGCGGCCTAGGAAAAATCTTTATGGACCCTATATTAGGTTGGGCAGACCTACCAATGGTTTTGTGCATGATTTTTGCACATGGTTTTGGATGCGATGGTTTTCAGTCCATGGTATTGGATGCTTCGGCATGTATAACTATGTATTGTAACATTGAAAGGAACATAATGAAAAATCAAGCTAGTAGTGCCAGTTATTGGATCTAGGGGAAAATCTATATGTATATGTGTTTTATGTGTTATGCTCTCAGATTGTTTATTTTCTGTGTTTTAGAATTCTTATGCAGGTAATTTATGTACAGGGTTAAAACCTACCTTTGGTATTGGAGTTGTTTTGGCTTCAAGGGGACACCTTTATTGCTAAGGGGTTTCGCTCTGGCCTGTGGTAGACCCCATTCAGTGGGAGATATGTGGGATCGATTCTGGTGGTGAAAGAAGATGGCGAGCAGTGGAAAGATAGAAATTGAGAAATTTAATGGTCAGAGTTTTGAGTTGTGGAAACTCAAGATAGAGGATTTGTTAGTCGATAAAGATCAGTGGATCATGGTAGATCCACGTACTAAACCAACAGGAGTGTCTGATGAAGAATGGAAGAAGTTTGATCAGAAGGGAAAGAGCACAATATGATTGTGAGTCTCAGATTAATTATTGTTGAATGTATCAGGGGAAACTATGGCAAAGGCTTTGAGGGACAAGTTAGGGAGTTTGTACCAATCTGAGTATCTGGTGAATAAATTGTTCCTACGGAAAAATCTGTATAGCTTGAGGATGAAAGATGGAGACTCGGTGATAGAGCATCTGAATGCATTTAATACTATGGAAAGCCAATTATCATTTGTTGATATCAAAATTTTAGATGAAGATAAGTGCATTATTTGTTGTGTTCTCTACCAGATTCGTGGGATAGTCTGGTTATTGCCATAGGTAGCAATGCAAATGCCTTGCAGTTTGATGAAATAATCTCTTCCTTGTGAACGGAGGAGATGAGACAGAAAAATATGGAGAGCTAGAATGGTGATTCATTGTCTGTACGAGGACGGTCCCAAAACAGAAACAAAAATAAGTCATTGAATGGTAGATCTAAATCTAGAGGGCGATATAAATCTCCAGAAAAACATGTAAAGGTGGTGCGTTTGAAATGTGGAAAGGAAGGGTGCTACAAAAGGGGTTGTAAATCTAAAGCTCCTGACAAAGCAAAGGGATCTGATGATGCTCCTTTTGCAGAGGTGAAAACCACCTCAGATGAAGGCGGGGATGTGTACTTGGCTTCTTCAAGTACACATGTAGATCATGACACATGGTTGATTGACTCCAGTGCATCCTTTCACTGCACTCCCCATAGAGAGTGGTTCTGCAAGTATGAGAAATACAATGGTGGTGATGTCTTCTTAAGGGATGATAGGAAGGCTAGAATCGTTGGTCGTGGGAAAGTAAAGTTGAAGTTGCAAGGTGGAAGGGTTCAGAACACTTCCAGGTGTTATACATACTCCTGCAATGGCCAGAAATCTGATTTCTATAAGAAAGTTGGATGATGAAGCTGTAAAAATGGTGTTTGAGAAGGATACCTACAAGATGGTTCAGGGAGAACTGGTATTGATGCGGGGAGTACAAATTCGAACTCTGTACAAGCTGCAAGGTAGCACTGTTGTTGATGGGTGCAATAGTTCTGTGGTTCCTAAAAGTGGAGTAGAAAATCTAGTGGTCTTTGGAGAGAAGACCATGTTGTGGCATCAAAGGCTTGGACATATTGGAGAGAAGGGCTTTCGAATGCTTCATGGTAAAGGTATGGTAGAAGGTAAGATTAATAGATCTCTGGATTTTGATTTCTATAAAAATTGTGTATATGGGAACCAAAATTAGGTGAGTTTCCCCTCTAGTGGTAAGAGGGTGAAACAGATATTAGAGCTTGTGCACAGTGATGTGTTTGGACCTATGAAGGTTCCATCACTGGGTAAGTCTGTGTACTATGTATCATTTATAGATGACTTCTCAAGGAATACATGGATATATTTCCTTAAGAAGAAATCTGAAGTCTTTGACATGCTTAAAGAATTTAAGGATCTAGTGGAAAACTAGATAGAGAAGAAGATAAAGGTGTTGAGGATAGATAACGGTGGAGAGTTTTGCAGTAAGGAATTTGAATAATTTTGTAAGAAGTGTGGTATAACACGGAAAAATAATACTCCATATACACCTCAGAAAAATGGATTTGTAGAAAGAACGAACAAGACATTGATAGAAAGGGCAAGAAGCATGCTTAGTGGTGTCAAGTTAGGACAGAAATTCTAGGCAGAGGTGGTGGAGATAGCATATTAACTGGTCAATAGATCACCTTCATCAACATTGGAGGATAGGACTCCGCAAGAGGTATGGACTAGTAAGAAACCCTCTCTTTCACATCTGAGGGTATCTTTATGTGATGCATATGTACATGTTCCAGAGGAGAAATGAACCAAGTTGGATAGTAAATATGAAAAGTGCATCTTTATTGGTTATAAGGATGGTTTAAAGGCTTATAAGCTTTGGAACCTAGTAACAAGGAAGGTTGTGTACAACCGAGATGTGGTGTTCAAAGAGGTGAAAGACATTATTAAACATGAAGTCCAACCAAAGGAACCTGAAAAGATAGAGGTTGAGCGAAAGGAGGAAGAATCAGACTCTACAACATAGGAGCAATCAAAATATGAAGAGCCACAAACTCCAGGTGTGAGAAGATCAGTTTGAGAAAGAAGGCAGCCAGAAAGGTATAGTCCATCTGCTTTCTGTTCAAATTTTGCTTTGTCTGTTACTGATGATGATCCGAGAACTGTGAAGGAAGCAATAGATTCAGAGGATGGAAAACTCTGGAAAGAGGCCATGGTTGACGAAATGGCATCTTTTCACAAAAATGAGGCTTGGGATCTAGTGGAGTCGCTAGCTAGAAGGAATCCCATTGGGAGCAAATGGGTGTTCAAGAAGAAGAAGAATGCAGAAGGAAAGGTGGAGAAATAAAAAGCTTGGTTGGTAGCAAAAGGTTATTCCCAGTTGCTGGGAATTGATTTTAGTGATATTTTTTCTCTTGTTGCCAAGGTAACTTCTATTAGATTACTTTTATCTGTTGTTGTTGCTTTTGATTTTGAGGTAGAACAAATGGATGTGAAGACAACATTTCTTCACGAGGATCTAGAAGAGGAGAGCAACATGAAGCAACCTGAAGGCTTTGCATTGAAGGATAAGAAAGAACTAGTATGCAAGTTAAAGAAGTCTATGCATGTGTTAAAACAGTAACTACAGATGTGGTATCAGAAATTTGATAAATTTATACGGGGACTTGGCTTCACTAGAAGAAAAGAAGATCACTGTGTGTATTTTAAATTAATTGGTTATTGTGTTATTTATCTCATCTTGTATGTGTTGAAAATAGAAATTATTAATGCTAAAAATAGAAGTACTAAAAATAACGCTGCTATTAATAGCATTTTGGGATACATTCCAATTTTAGTTAGTCCCTAAACTAAAATTCAGAATTAAAATTTGAATTTGATCTTAGTAGTTTTTTGTGAAATAATTAATTAATTCATATTGAGTCAATTAGTTGCAGGAAATCAAACATGAAGTCTATGTGAAGACATGCAATAGTTTCTCCATTATTGAGGAAGTTATCCCTTGATTAAAGGAGATCAAGATGAGTTGTACTTTGATTTGTAATTAGTTAGAGCAGTTAACATATTTAAGTCCAGTTATATTAGTTCAAACAATTTGTTGAACTGATTGTGAGTTCAATTAGTTAATGCATGCATGCATGTAACTATTGCACTTCAGATAACTGAATATTCTCTCATAAATAACTCATGCATGTCAGTTCAGTCAGAGACCCAGTTGAGATCAGATGATGGGACAGTGTACTATCAGTTGTAGGAATATTCCATTGAGGATATCTCTTGCATGCAGAAGGAATTCATTCCTTGGAGATTGCACAATTACTTTTGAGTTTGATGAGTGTGTGATGAGGCCAATTCACACAAGTGGTAGCATTGGACCCCAAGAGAAATTGCGCAAGGAAATAGGAGCCTTGGAGGGTTGAGGGAAGGCATATGTTGTGTCTATTCAGTCTGTGAGCAGTGTTTATGTATTGTACTGAGAGTAGGATAGATTGTGAGCTAATGATTTGTGTAATCTAGACATATTTCCACTTGTATGATAATACAGAGATCAAGGTTTTTAGCTGAGGCTTTCCCCAAAGTATTCTTCTGTATTCATGTGTGATTTCTTTCTCATTCTCAGTTATATGTGTTTTATTTGATCTTGCTCAAAATCAATTAAGCTTCTGTAAGTTTGTTGTAGAAGTAGATCTTGTATTTTGCTTTTGTATGTTACATAATATGTTTATCTACAGTGGGAAATTCTACATGGAATCAAATCAAAGGTGATCAAAGTGAAGAAGGGTATACAAAGAAGGGAGAATTTCAAAGTTTCAAGTTCCTGTTTAAAGAATCTGAATTCTTATCACATCTCAAATTTCACCAATGGTGTTCAACAAATTAAGAATTGAGTATGCCCTTGATGGTAGCTCAAATTATATAGCCTTGAAGTATCATATGGAAGTAGTATTAGAGGACAACAATCTAAAGGACTTCATTGATCAAGAAGTCCCCAAGCCAGCAGTGGTTAATGCTACAGAATTAGTGGAATGGAAGAAATGTGTGGCTAGAACCAGGAGAATCCTCCTAGAGGGAGTTTGAGACCACATTGTCTCGAACCTCCATGGGAAGGAAACACCATTTTCAATGTGGGAAACATTGAAAGATCTATATCAGAAAAACAACGATGAGAGGAAGCTGGTGCTGAAAGACAAGCTTCATAAAATCAAGTGTGAAAAGGGCGACATGATCTCTACATATATTAACAAGCTCACCACCTGTAGAGACAAGCTTGGAAGTGTAGGGATCATGATAGACGATGATGACAGGGTGAGTCTTGCTCTTGTCAGTCTTCCTAAGAGCTGGAATAACTACCAGGACTTGGTTAATGGAAGAGAGAAACTACTAGATTGGGAATGACTTTAGTTGGATTTGATGCAAGAGGAGATAAGAAAAAAGATGGATCTTCGTCAAAGCAAGATGATGAAGAAAATCTAACCTTATTAAGTAAGCTAAGGAAAGGGAAAGGGAAGGTCTCCCATCCCAAAAAATGTTCTTCACATGGTGGGAAGAGGTTTGAAAAATCGAAAGTGTGATGCTTTCATTGTCATGAGGTGGGCCATTATGCTATGAATTGTCCACATAAAAAATCCAGGAAGGGATCCTCGAAGTGATTAGACGGTGAGGCACTAGCCTCACAGTTTGAGTTGGATTTCTCTCTCTCCACATGCATGGTTTCATCCGTGGTGGGATGTGTTTGGTACCTAGATAGTGGAACCCTATTTCCACATGTCCAGTGACAAGAATCTTTTCAGTACCTTGGAGGAGAAGGATCTCCATATGCGGATCGAGATGGGCGATTATGTAAAGTACCGTGTTTCAGGTGAAGGTACAGTTGTGTTTCAGAGCTTCAAAGTGTAGGGATCATGATAGCCGATGATGACATGGTGAGTCTTGCTCTCATCAGTCTTCCTAAGAGCTGGCATAGCTACCAAGACTTGCTTAATGGAAGAGAGAAACTGCAAGATTGGGAATGACCTTGGTTGGATTTGATGCAAGAGGAGATAAGAAGATGCACCAGAGATGGATCTTCATCAAACCAAGATGACGAAGAAAACCTAACCTTATCAAGTAAGCTAAGGAAAGGGAAAGGGAAGGTATCCCATCCCAAAAACAGTTCTTCCCATGGTGGGAAGAAGTTTGACAAATTGAAAGTGTGATACTTTCATTGTCATGAGGTGGGCCATTATGCTACGAGTTGTACATAGAAGAAATCCAAGAAGGGATCCTTGAAGTGATCAGACGGTGAGGCACTGGCCTCATAGTTGAGTTGGATTTCTCTTTCATCGCATGCATGGTTTCATCCATGGTGGGATGTGTTTGGTACCTAGACAGTGGAGCCTTTTACCACATGTCCGGCGACAAGAATCTTTTCAGTACCTTGGAGGAGAAGGATATCCAGATGCGGATCGAGATGGGTAATGTTGTAAAGTACCGTGTTTCAGGTGAATTTACGGTTGTGTTTCAGAGGGAGCATGGAGCTCCTCTCACCCTGACTAATGTAAAGTATTTACCGGGTCAAAAGAAAAATCTTGTGTCTATCGCTATGCTAGAAGACAAAGGCTATGATGTAGTCTTTAGTAAAGAAAAGGTATTCCTAAGGCATATCGGTACTAGACAGACCAAGAGGATTGGGATTTGTGTAAAGAATCTCTACAAGCTGGAAGTAGACAATTGTGCTGTATTGAGTTCCAAAGCAGAGGTGGTACAAAGCCAAGATGTTGGCGAGATATGGCATAGAAGATTGGGCCACTTGCACCATGGGGCCTTGAAGATCATGAAGCAGATTTCTATCAGACTTCCCAAGGGAAAACTTGAGCAGATGCATACATGGAAAGGTTGTACCTTGGGTAAGTATGCGAAATCTTCCTTTTAGGATTGAGACAGTAGAGCTGGAGCAATCCTGGAGCGAGTTCACACAAATTTTTGTGGACCGTTCTCTATAGCCTCCATTGTTAAACAAAGGTACTATGTTATTTTTATTAATGATTTTTCTCATAGGTGTTTGATCTACTTTATGCAAAAGAAGGATTAGACCTTCTTAACGTTTTCTGAGTTTAAAGCCTTGGTAGAGGAAGAATCTAGAAAGAAAATAAGGGCCTTACATAACGATAATGGTGGAGAGTTGATCTGAAAATCACCCTATGAGTGATCTTAGTTAAACATTTATTGAAGGAAAGTATTACGGACTCATGTGTTGGTGGGTTTCTATGTTATTTTAGGCAACAGATCGATCAGATTGCAAAATACACAGACGCTTGAAATGTAAAACGACAGAGAAACACAGTAAGCAAATACAAGAACAAAACAAATTGATAAGGAGTTCACCCTATCCTCCAGGGCTACATCTCCGGTCCAGCTTTCAGTGGTGGCCTTATTCTATTGTGTCTTAAAGTAGAGAATTACAATGAAGGAGCTCAATATGAGTCTCCTGAAATAGAACTGCTTGGCAGGGTGGTCCTTGGATTCCGGAAGCCACTAGAGTGCACATACTCTTTTCCTTACCAGCTCTTGACCTTTCTTGTCTTGAATGGAAGGAGCCCAATGTGGTGCTCAGTCCCGACGGATCCGCTCAAGGATGGCTTGAACCTCTCAAGCTCTCTCGTACTCGACGCTGCCTATGGTCAGCTCGGCCCTCTATCTTTCTGTTTTTGCTTCATTGTCTTGTCTTCTTTGTCTTCCTCCTTTTCATCTCTTCTCTGTCTTTGGTGTCTTCTAATTCTTCTATTCATGGCTTTAAAGCCAATGGATCTCATGACTGCTCGATTCCCCTTCTTCTTCAATTGGTTCGCCTGCTGCTACTCACTTGGAATTCCCTGTCTCTACATCACAGTCATCGGCTCACGGGGAGTGGCCACTTGTCCTTCCGTGAACTGTGCCAGCTCATCCCTGTCGATTTGGTTCTTTGGTTACGTCGGGAAATGATTCATCAGCCACCTCAACAGTCAAATCGGACCTCAAATCTTTATGGATCGCAGCTTATTCCCCTGTCAAATACAATTGTTTCATCGGGCGCATTCTCAGCCATTAGATCTGGAGCCTCTAGATCCGATGCCATTTTCTCATTTTGCGTGGTTGACTTTCTTGACCGTTAGCATGCGATGAGCGGTGGTTTTCTCTCTCCTTTGCTTGGCACGCGTCGGGCGCTGAATGGTATCACTAGGTTTTAGCCAAATCTTCTTACCCCCCAAGGGTGCCCCTGATAAATACTGTCGATTTCTGGACTATGGGTCCTGCCTTTAGCCTTTTGCACATTCTCCCACAATTTTCCTGGCTTCCATGTGATCGAGTGCTCAGGGCCTTTCCATTTTGAGGGGTTTTGCCTAGCGATGTGTGGTTAGTGCTAATCGCACATCAGAAACTGCCTCCTTTTCCCAATCCAAGCTTCCCAAGTGCTAGTTTTGCCTCCTGCGCAGTCTCCATGGGCCTCGATCAACGTTCTTTGACTGAGGTCCTCGTCTTTCCATGCTGGCTACCAACTACCACTATTCAGAGATTTTTCTGATCGCTCTGTGCTCTTAGAATTTGAAGTTTGTCCCGATTGGATACAGTCATGGTACTTTGATTACGAATCCAATTTGGATCATGGCCTTCCCACTGAAAAAGCTTTTGGACACCAAAAGTTAGTTTTCAAGCATCGATTAAGTGAGGGTATTGTTGTCTCACTTGTCCAATCTAAATCCACTTTGCACTGCTCGGCTTTGAACCCCTGAGCCCTACTTTGAGGTACTTAACATCTCTTATGCGCGTTTTCCTCACCTTCGTGTCCAAAATTGTGTCTTCCTACAATTCATTAAGATATTCAGGTAGCAGGTCATCAATAGAAGGCAATTGAATCTACTCTTTGGGATCCTCAATTAGAGAGGGTTCAAAAAATCTCAAGCAATCTACATTTACAACTGAGTTGATGTGCATGTAAACTGGTAGATCAAGGTGAAAAGCATTTTCACCAATCTTCTCAAGTATTTTGAAAGGTCGATACTAATGGGCTTTAGCATTTTACCTTCACCTTGCATCCTATCCTTGCTGATATACAGCCAGACTTAATCACCAACTTGGAAACTATACTCCATCCGATGCTTGTCATGCCTAGCCTTCTATTTGGATTGGCCCTTTTCCATCTTTTCCTGTACTACCTAGTGGATCCCTTGGATTTGTTCAATGAACCTAGTTTCCTTGTCCACATCACTGTGTCCCTCAACTGTGGTATCTTTACCAAAGACAAAATTCAAAGGGGACCTTGGGGTGAAACTAAAACAGGTCTCAAAAGGAGATCTTTGTGTAGAAGAATGTTTTTGTGTGTTTAAGGATGTTGCACATAACACAAATGTTCATCCCAAAGCTTAGGATGTTTGTTGCAATATCCTTTGGGTAACTGGATCACTGTCCTTTTAAATACTTCTGTCTAGCCATCAGTTTGTGGTTGAAAAGTTGTGTTTTTCTTCAGTTTGGTGTCCATCAGTTCCCACAGACTTGACCAAAACTTCCCCACAATTTGGGTGTCTCGATCAAATACAATGGAAGTGGGTAATCCAAAATGAACCCATACATGTTCAAAGAACAATATTTTAGTTTGTTCAGTTGTAATCTGTTTATTACAAGGTATCAAAATACACATTTTTATGAACCTATCCACAACAACATATAGATAATCATGACCTTTCCTAAACTTAGGCAGTCCTCCAACAAAATCGATGGAAACACTTTCCCAAGGGTGAGAAGGTACTAAATATGGAGTGTACAAGCCTAGTTTTCTATTGTTGGGCTTGCTTTTAGCACCCATAGTACACCCCCTTACATATCTAGAAACTATCTCACTCATTTTTGGCCAATAACAAAATCTGTGCAGTTGTACAACAGTTTTACTTACCCTAAATTGACTTGATATCAGAGAATTGTGTGCTTCTCTAATTATCTTTACTCTCTCAGTTTATGGAATGCAAAGTTTCCCACAATGATATAAGAGTCGGTCCTTTACATGATAATCCAATTCTTCTACCGTTTTTCCTTGACTCAAAGTTGCATATACATCTTTAAAATCTATATCTTAAGCATATTTTTCAATGTAACTCTCATGTAACATAGAATTATGCTTGAGTATAGTAGATGCATTTATAATGGGTCTAGATCACATGTTTGCAACTTTATTGTGTATGCCCCTTTTATATATGAATACTAAATGAAGCTGTTGTAGAAAACCCATCCATCTATAGTGTCTTTATTGCTGCAACTTAGTTTGGGAGTGTAGATACTGAAGTGGTTGATGATCATTATGTATTACTATCTCTTTGCCCATTAATTAATGTTTCCACTTTTCCACACTCTGAATTAATGCATACAATTCTTTGTCATACGTAGGGTAGTTAACTATTGCAGGATTAAAAGTCTCAGAATGATAACATATGGGTTTACCGTGTTGTTTCAACACTGCTCCCATGGCATAGTCACTGGCATCTGTTTGGACCTCAAATGGTCTTCGTAGATCAGGCAGTGCTAGTACAAGTGTTGTACTAATCTTTTCTTTCAAGGTGCCAAAGGATTTCTAATGTTTGCCTCCCCACTAAAACACCTTTTTCAACCCTGTTGAAGCATGTAAGGGAGCTGCAATTGAGGAAAAGTTAGAAATGAACTTCCTCCAATATTGTGCTGCCTCTAAGAAGCTTCTCAGTTCTGTAGCAGACTTAGGTTTAGGCCAGTTTACAATGATTGCTACTTTAGAGGGATCTATCTTCAATTCACCACCCCCTACTATATGACCCAAATAATTTAGAGGTGTTTTTCCAAATTCACATTTTGAGAGTTTAACATGAAGTTTTTCTCTTTTCAAAACATCTAGTGTCTGCTTAACATTCTTTAAGTGTTCTTCCCATGTTTTACTAAAAATCACAATGTCATCTAGATACACAATAACAAAATCATCAAGAAAGGTTTGAGTACATCAATCATTAATCTCATGAAAGTAGATGGAGCATTCATTAAGCCAAAAGGAATAACTAGCCACTCATACAATCCCTGCTTTGTTTTGAAAGTAGTCTTCCATGCATCTTGTTCTACCACTCGAACCTAATGGTACCCATTGTGCAAGTCCATTTTGGTGAAATAAACAACTTCCTTTAATTGATCTAAAAGATCATCTATGCGAGGAAGGGGATAACGATTTTTGATTGTTATCTTATTCAGTGCTCAGTAATAAATGCACATTCTCCACGAGCCATCTTTCCTTTTCACCAAAACGATTCATGACCCACATGGTGATGTGCTAGGCCTGATGAACCCTTTCTCGAGCAACTCTTGCACCTGCTTCTTGATTTCAGCATTCTCTAAAGTAGACAACCTATACATTCTAATGTTAGGCAAAGGAGCATCTTGCTGCAAAATAATATCATGTACTATTTCCTTTTTGGGTGGCAAACCTTTAAGTTCTTGAAACAAGATATCATACTCTGAAACAACCTTTTCTAAATCAGCCTATTGTTTAGCATTACAGCCCTCAAATACATTGGTTTTATCAGGTTTTTTTCCTTTACAACCATCAGTAAGAATTTCTTGCATGAATTTATCATTCTTTTCATCTGCCCTGAGTTTATGATAGTATAATTATTCTTGAGCTTATGAGCTCTTACAAAGTATTCGATTCCATCTTTAACAAGTAGATACTTTTTCTCAACTCTATAGAAAAGAGCTTTTCTATCATAAAAGTAAGGACTTCCTAAAATAATTCCACATATATCCAAAGGAATTATGTCTAACTCAACCTCATCTACAAATGCCGACCCAAAACAAAGCTTGAGTTTGCACTATCTAGTCACTTGTAGTTGTGCTTTATCTTTCAACCATCCTAATGGGTATGGTTTCTTGTGAGGTGTAGTTGACAATCCCAATTTCTTTACAATTTCTTCAAAAATTAAATTTACTTGTGAGCCACTATCAAACAAAGAATCAATCTTTTGATGTTTGGAAATAACTTGAATATGGAAAAGCTTACATCTTTTTCTCTCATTTTCTTCATCAGTAATAGATTGTGCAGAATTACTAGTAGATGCTTCAGAATTCTTACCTTTCATACCTATGGCTGCAATGGTTGTTTCGTGTCAAATATTTTTGAATAGCTGCAGTAGTCTTCTTCTTCTTTCCCTCGAATTTCTTAGGTCTCAGCTCTGGATGCAAAATCCAATAATGCTCATCATCATGCCCATCCTTTTTACAATGAGTGCATGAAGCCTTGCTTTTTTGTGCAGTGTTAGCCTTCCCTTCTTTCCACTTCTATTTTCTTTTCTCCTTGCTCTTGCTTGCAGTGAGTTGGAATGGTCCCCCAACTTCTAGATTTCAATTCTTTCCTCCAGCTTCTAGATGAGTATCTTGTACAGATACCTCATCTACACTAGTGGGATTGAACATGAGGATGGTATGCCTCATGTAGATGTGTATACCACCAATGTACTTCAACAAAGTCTCTAGTGAGTCTAATGATATTCCTAGAATCAATGCTCTCTTTCTAAATTCTTGAGTGTACCCTTGCACACTTTTCCCTTTCAACTGCCGAAAAGTTTGCCAACTCATCATGGCTTGTTGCATGTAGGCCAATGGATAGATTTAATTTTTTATTGCAGAATCAAATTCACTCAAGACGGAGATAGTCTTACCATGTCTTTTCAGCTAAGCTTGGGTTTTGCCTTCCCACCAAACCAAGGCAGTGCCTCCAAGGTGTAGGTTTGCTAGTTGAATCTTGGTCTTGTTTGAGTCGATGTTCTGTACTTTGCAATAAACATCAATTTGTCTAATCCAATTGTCCAACTTTTCTGCATTGAGCTCTCCATCATATATAGGAAAATCAAATTTAACATCTAGCTTGATCAAAGATGTTTTCTTGTTATGTACACGGCTATTAGGAGGTGTGAGAAAGCTTTCCTCTTTCGCTTTTCCTTTTGAGTGGTCCTAGAAATGTGATCCATCTTCTCCTTTGTATTGTTTAGAGCCTGATGAATCTTCATCCTTGTGTTTTCTAAAGTCTTTATACATTTCTTCTACCATGGACTTTATGTCTAGGAAACTTGCTATGAATTGAAGGTTTGGACCCATAGGACCTTCCTCTGACATTGTCTTTCGAGTATAGACTCTCACAATTTTAGGATTAGCTTTGACCAACTCTCATTCTCCTAATTTGAACTTTGATCTAATAAGCATTAATAGCTAAACAACCACAAACATGTCTAACCTTAACAGCCTAAAGCTCTGATACCACTTGATCTAGAAATCACCCTATGAGTGATCTCAGTTAAAGATTTATTGAATAAAGGTATTACAGACTCATGTGTTGGTGGGTGTCTATGTTATTTTAGGCAACGGATCGATTAGATTTCAAAATACACAGACACTTGAAATGGAAAACAACAGAGAAAAACAGTAAGAAACTACAAGAACACAACAAATTAATAAGGAGTTCACCCTATCGTCCTGGGCTACGTCGCTGGTCTAGCTTTCAGTGGTGGCCTTCTTTTATTATGTCTTAAAGTAGAAAATTACAATGAAGGAGCTCAATATGAGTCTCCTGAAACAGAACTGCTTGGCAGGGTGGTTCTTGGATTCCCCAAGCCACTAGAGTGCACAGACTCTTTTCCTTACCAAATCCTAATAGATCCTCTTAGGGATGGCTTCAACCTTTCAAGCTCTTTGGTGCTTGATGTTGTCTGTGGTCAGCTTGGTGCTTTGTCTTTCTACTTTTGCTTCACTGTCTTGTCTTCTTTGTCTTCTTGCCTTTCAGCTCTTCTCTATCTTTGGTGTCTTCTACTTCTCTTGTTCATGGCTTTAAAGCTAATGGATCTCATCATTGCTCAATTCCCCTTCTTTCTCCGCTGGTTCACCTGCTACTTCTTGCTTGGAATTCCCTATCTCTGCGTCATGGTCATCATCTCACAGGGAGTGGCCATTTGTCCTTCCGCGAACTGTGCTAGTTCATCCCTATCAGTTTGGTTCTTCGGTTACGTCAGGAAATGATTCATCCACCACCTCTGTAGTCAAATTGGACCTCAATTCTTTATGGATCTTGAAATATTCCCCTTTCAAATCCAGTTCTTTCCTCGGGCATGTTCTTAGCCGTTAGACGTGGAGCCTCCTCATCCAACGCCATTCGCTCATTTCATGTAGTTGACTTTCTCGACCGTTAGCATGCGATGAGCGGCAGTTTTCTCTCTCCTCCGCTTGCCACATGTCGAGCGTTGAATGGAATTTCTAGGTTTTAGCCAAATATACTTATCACCCAAGGGTGCCCCCGATAAATACTGTGAGTTTCTAGAGCATGGGTCCTGCCATTAGCCTTTTGCGCACTTTCCCATAGTTTTCCCAACTTCCATGCGACCCAGCGCTCAGTGCCCTCCCATTTCGAGGGGTTTTGCCCTAATCGTGTATCAGAAACTGCCTCCTTTTCCTGATCCGAGCTTCCCAAGTGCTAGTTTCACCTCCTGCATAGTCTCCATGGGCCTCGGTCAGCATGTTTTGACTGAGGTCCTTTTCGTTGCATGTTGGCTGCCAACTTCCATTATTCAGAGGTTTTTCTAATCGTTCTGTGTTGTTAGAATTCGAAGTTTGTCCCAATCTAATACAGTCATAATGGTACTTTGATTACGGATCTAATTCAGATCAAGAGTATGTCTCCCAATAGTTTAAGGACTTCTGCACTGCTGAAGGAATTAAACGAAAGTTGATGACACCCAATAACCGAAAGCAGTATGGGTTAGCCGAAAGGAAGAACAGATCCTTTGTAGGAGCAACTCGAGCGATTTTGCATGACCAAAGCCTTCCAGTTCATTTGTGGGCTGAGACATGTAATACAACAATATACTTGTAGAACAGAAGCCGGCACTGTATACTGGGAATGAAGACACCTATGGAGGCCTTTTCTGGGAACGACCAGATGTGAGCCACTTCAGGATCTTTGGATCATCAATTTATTTCCATGTGACCAAAGATGCCCAAAAGAAGCTAGATACAATAGCTGAGTTGTGGATACTTGTGGGGTACACTGATACACCTCATAACTATCGGGTGTTCCTACCCACCAGTTAGAGGACAGTGGTAAGTAGAGGAGGAACTTTCAGTTCCTAAGGAGGAGGAGCCTCGGATTGATGCGAAGTAGCCGCATGTAGAGGTCTGCGAGTGGAGACATCCACTCATGTTGAGTCTTCCATAGATGGGCAGAAACACCCAAGGGAAGCTGACAGGTTGATGCTATATGTGTGAGAGAATGTGGGACAACCATATTCTTAGTGAAGACAAAGGAGGTCACCCGAGTGGTACACTGGTTACATGGCCCTGGTTAGGGAGTGTGTAGAGACCAAACCTTCCTCATTCGAGGAAGCAGTGCAACAACTAGTCTGGGTTGATGCTATGGTAGAGGAGTATGACTCTATCATTCAGGGTAATGTGTGTGATGTTTTCCCAAGACCTCAGGACAAGTCAGTGGTGAGTTCTAGATGGCTTTACAAGGTAAAGTAGGTAGCTAATGGCAGTGTTGAGAAACATAAGGCAGGGTTTGTTGCTCGTGGTTTCTCAAAGGTTGAGGGGATCGACTACGATGAGACCTTTGCTACTGTAGCTAGGTACTATCTATCAAATTGGTGTTGGCACTATCAGCTCAGATGGGTTGGAAGATCCATCAGATGGATGTGAAGACAGTTTTCCTCAATGGGAAGATTGAGGAAGAGGTGTACATTGAGCAACCAAAAGGTTTTGATACCTTTGATTGTGAGTCACATGTGTGCCGACTCAAGAGGGCATTGTATGGGCTAAAGCAAGCACCTCGTGGTTGGTACACCAGGATCGAAAACTATTTCACTGGGTTGGGCTTCGCCGCCATGGTAGAAGGTAAGCCATTGATCATTGTTATTTATGTGGATGATTTCATTTTGACAAGTGATGATCAGTTGATCAAGTGAGAGTTCGAGATGAAAGACATGGATCTTATGCACTACTTTCTAGGCATGGAAGTGTAGCAGAAGGATGGGGAAGTGTTTGTGCCTCAAGGCAAGTATGCCAATGAGATACTCATGCAGTTCCACATGGAGAAGTGCAAGCCCATGCAGACTCCTCTAGCTATTAACTGGAAGAAGGAGGATGCTACTTCGGGTGAGGTAGTAGCTGCTATTTTTTATCGATAGCTTGTGGGTTCACTGATGTATCTAGTGAACACACGACTAAAATTATGCTTTGCAGTGAACCAGATGAGTCAAGATAGGTTTAGCCTACCAAGCTATTTTGGAAGGCAGCGAAGCATGTGCTGAGATACCTCAAAGGCATATCTTAGTATGGATTTTGGTATAGACGGACAAAGGGAGTGAAGCTTAAGGGCTTCACAAATTCAGATTGGGGAGGAAGTCCATCAGACCGAAAGAGAACTTCTGGAGGAATTTTTAACCTTAGTTCAGTTGTAGTTTCTTGGTACAGTAGGAAACAAAGGTCAGTTGCACTTAGCTCAGCAGAGGCTAAATACATGGCTACTAGTTAGGTAGCTTGTGAGGCCATTTGGATGCAGAAGATTCTAGTGGGATTGTTTGTCAGAGGATGTATCCAACTATGATCTACTTTGATAATCAGAGTTGTATCAAACTCTCTAAGAATCTAGTATTTCATGATAGGTTCAAGCACATTGATATCCAATACCATCATCTTCGAGACTGTGTGGTGAAGACGATATTGTTGTTGCTGTATGTTTAGAACGAGGAATAAGATGCAGAAATTTTGACTAAGGAATTGTCAAAATGCAAGTTTCAGTTCCACAGAGATAGGATTCAGGTGACTGATAATCCCTTTCTTGTTTAGAGGGAGTTTTGAAAATAGCAACAAGAAATGCTAAAGATAGAAGTGTTAAAAATAGAACTACTATAAATAGCATTTTGGGATACATTCCAATTATAGTTAGTCCCTAAACTAAAATTGAGAATTAAAATTCGAATTTCATCTTAGCAGTAGTTTGTAAAATAATTAATTAATCCATATTGAGTTAATTAGTTGTAAGAAATCAAACATGAAGTCTATGTGAAGACATGCAACAGTTTCTCCATTGATTGATGAGGTTATCCCTTGATTAAAGGAGATCAGGATGAGTTGTAATTAGTTAGCTTAGTTAACTTAGTTAAGTCTAGTTATATTAGTTCAAACAGTTTGTTCAACTGATTGTGACTTCAGTTAGTTAATGCATGCATGCATGTAATGGTTGCACTTCAAATAACTAAATATTCTCTCATAAATAACTCATGCATGTCAGTTCAGTCAGAGACCCAGTTGAGATCAGGTGATGGGACAACGTACTATCAGTTGTTGGAATATTCCATTGAGGATATCTCTTGCATGCAGAAGTAATTCATTCCTTGGAGATTGCGCAATTACTTTTGAGTATGATGAGTGTGTGATGAGGCCAATTCACAGAGGTGGTCGCATTGGACCCCATGAGAAACTGCGCAAGGAAATAGGAGGCTTAGAGGGCTGAGGGAAGGCATATGTTGTGTCTATTCAGTCTGTGAGCAGTGTTGAGGGATTGTACTGAGAGCAGGATAGCTTGTGAACTAATGCTTTTTGTAATCTGGACATACTTCCACTTGTATGATAATAGAGAGATTGGGGTTTTTAGCTGGTGCTTTCCCCAAATTATTCTTCTGTGTTCATGTATGATTGCTTTCTCATTCTTAGTTATATGTGTTCTATTTGATCTTGCTCAAAATCTATTAAGCTTCCGTAAGTTTGTCGTAGAAGTCAATCTTGTATTTTGCTTTAGTATATTGCATAATCTATTGATCTACAGTGGGAAATTCTACAATATGTGGATGATATGTTGCTGCTTGGAAATGACAAAGAAATTATCTAGGATTTGAAGACCCAATTGTCCTCCAAATTTGACATGAAAGATCTTGGTGTTGCAAACTATATTTTGGGCATGGAAATTAAAAGAGATCAGGCAAAGAGGAAGCTCTAGTTAGACCAGAGGAAGTATGTCGAGATAATATTGCAGAGGTTTAATATGCAGGACAATAAACCAATGAAGGTGCCTATTCCTATAGGTGTAAAGTTATCTATTGAATAGTGTCTCAAGACACAAGAAGAGGAAGAGGATATGTTCCATGTTCCATTTGCAAGTGTATTTGGTAGCCTAATGTATGCGATGGTCTGTACTAGACCAGGAATTGCACATGTAGTGGGAGTATTGAGTAGGTTTATGTCAAAACCGGGGAAGGAGCATTGGATAGTAGTGAAGTGGGGTTTTAGGTATTTGTGTGGCACTAGTGATTATGGTTTGTGCTACCAAGGAAGACGAGGATTGGAGAGAGTTTTGGATATCCATGGCTTTGTTGATGCAGATTGGGCTAGAGATCTGGATCAGAGAAGATCTACAAGTGGGTATGTGTTTAACCTATTTTGAGGTGTAATCAGTTGGATGAGTAAGAAACAATCTGTATTGGCACTATCAACTATAGAGGTAGAATACATGGCAGCCTCTCATGCAAGCAAGGAAGCAGTTTGGTTGCAGAGATTGTGTTCAAGTATGAGGTTAGTATAGGGAGCTATAAGGATAGATTGTGACAGCCAAAGTGAAATTTTCTTGGCAAAGTACCCTGCTTACCATTCAAAGACAAAGCACATTGATGTTTAGTATCACTCTGTGAGGGATATGATAGAAGAAAAAAAGGTGTTGCTGGTAAAGGTGGACACTTTGAAGAATACTATAGATACATTGACAAAATCTAGGAGCTCTAATAAGTTCTCTTGGTGTAGAGAAACAATGGGAATTGGAGGGCTGGATAAATGACTAAGATCTCTTGTGGCCCCCTATGGAAAGAAAACAACAAGTGGGAGAATGTTGGGTTTTGTTATTATTTCCATGACTAGTCCACGAAAAAAAAAATTAAACCCCATATTAGGTTGGCCAGACCTACCTATGGTTTTGTGCATGATTTTTGCACATGGTTTTGGACGCAATGATTTTTGGTCCATGGTATTGGATGCTTCGACATGTATAAATATGTATTATAACATTGAAAGCAACATAATGAAAAGTCAAGCTGGTAGTCCTAGTTTTGGGATCCAAGGGAAATATCTGTGTATATGTGTTTTATGTGTTGTGCTCTCGCATTGTTTATTTTCTGTGTTTTAGAGTTCGTATGCAGGTAATTTCTATATGGGGTTAAAACCTACATTTTTAATGTTTAGAGAGTTTGAAAAAGACACTTCAAAGAAAACTCCACTTGGTCACTTTTGAGATCTTGGAAAGACTGGATTGGGATTCTACGAGATCTTAATCAAAGACTCGATTTGGAAAAGAAAGTTGCTTCATTTTTTACCGAGGTTTACACAATAAAAGAACCATCCTCGGGACTCCTTGTTTCATTTTTTAAGAAGCTTGCGACAAGACGAGAAACCATTCTTCGACCCATTGTTTCATTTTTAATGAGCCTGACACAAGATAAGGAACTATGCTCATACCCTTTGCTTCATTTTTTAACGAGGTTGACACAAGACCAATAACTATCCTCATGCATTGTTCATGAATCATACAAGAACACGGTTCCCAAGGGGTATTCACTAGATGGAAGAACCACACTCTGGGAGGAATAAATGTCAATTGGTACCATAGATAGATCGAGTTCCAATGTCCCTAGTACATAATGTACTATACCATATGTGTGATCATCAGCAGATGTGGAGACGGAATGGGTAGCCACATAATTAACCTATGGCAGGGAAGGTATTGCTTGCAAACAAGAAGAAATAGGGGAATATGGTTGCATATGTGGCACTAGGCGACCAATGAACAACAATTGATCAATGGTCACTATTCTCCCTTCGTGTGGAAAACAAACCACACGAAAGTGTGAAGAAACAAGAGCTCCCATGACATAAACATAGTCACATCTAAGGGGAAGATTGGAATCTAATGGACCTTGGACTACAATCATGTCTATATAGATGGTCTTTCCTCCCAGAGTATTAGGGAACTTCAAAAGGACCCCTAAGGGTTGACTGGTTCCTTTGTTGAAAGCCAACAGATTCTAAGTGACAAGCACAAGTTGTGGGGAGCCCAAAGCTTGCCAAGTAGTAGAAGACATGATGCTAACATACGCGCATTCATCTAATATAGTGCCATGTACTACCATATTATAGGATTGTAATGTGATCTAGAAAGGCACATAAGATGGGAGGAATAAAGAATTCAATGGCCCCCAATCGAAAGAGACAACATAACTACTTGTTGGGGGTATCATATGATTTCTCGTATGTTGTACAGGAATAAGAGAAGCACTCTCATGAACAACTGAGATGGGAGGGTCACGCTTCAATTCATGAGAATCTGAGAAAATGAGAAGAACATGAGAAATATTATCGCCACTCTCTTCTTGAATAGAGTGAGCAACTGGTGGCAGAGCCAAGTCAACACTCTTTTTGACCAATGCTTGGTCGAGAACAAACACGAGAGAGTCTATCTTAGGAAGAGCAAGATGGGAAAGAGATGAATCCAATTCAATCTCTTTACCAACTAAGAGAGGGTTAGAAGAAAGCCTTAGATAACCAACAGGAAGTTGAGGTTGAGGAGCTACAAGGTTCTCCAATAGTTTGGAAGCTTTATCCATAAGAGGACAAAGGTGAAGAAGATGATCTCCTTCACGTAAACTATAGGGAAATCTAATCTTTCATTTCTTCTTACCATCATTAGCTGATGGTGTAGCATCGACGTGATCTCCAGAGGTTGATGGGGATGGTCGATCCAGATTTTGAGACCATACCTCTAGGACTCTGAGAATGCTAGGACAATCTCGAAGAGATGGTCACCCTTAAATAGCCTGCATGGGAACTTTACCTTCCACGAACAATTAGAAGGCTTTTCGATGGGGGGCGCATTTGGAGTAATAGCTGCATGGTTGGCCTCTTTCTTATTAGACTTCTTCTTCTTCTTCTTCTTCTTCTTCTTCTTCTTCTTCTTAGCCTCCTGGTTACTGAATTTCAAACTTTCACTAGGCGAAGTAGAAGAGGAAGGTGAAGAAATTTGGTAAGAAGGCAAGGGCTCAACCTCAGAATCATCGTGACATGGTTCAAATGAAGGAGAATTTTGGACAAGAGTTGGGATGCTGGGGACCACTGAGGTTGAAAACAACTAGACAGGTAAACCAATGGTTAACTTAAGGAGGGACAACAGTGCCATATAAGGAGCACTAGGATTTCCAAAAGAAGGAAAAGGACTAGGATTCCCATCCGAGGGAAATCCTTGATTGGTAGACCTTGGAAATTTTGCCATTGGAATTGACCCTAAAGAATCACTAAGGAAGGTAACTTTAACCAGGAATATTTCATGGGAAGTTAATTTTAGAACACTGAAACAAAAATTTACCTTTTCATGTTTTAAGAGTCGAGAAAAGGATGAAAGATGACTCTGGTCAGTTTTGGAGTTAACAATCTCTAAAGGAAAAGTGCTCGATGATCTTTTAAATTTAGTGAGTCAGTAATATCAAATGACTGCTCTAGATGATATAGGTAAATAGGATTACTAGGCAACTATGAACTACAAGAAACCTACCGGCGAACTGAGAAGTACGAGCAGGAAATCTCCCTGAATATTTTGTTCAGTGTATCATGTTTTCAAGGCATCCAACTTAGCTTCTTAAGGATAAAAGGGTTGCACCATAGTGGGGTCTTCCATTATATACTCGATAGTATGAGGAGTACAAATCCATACTAACATTGTCTAGTGCCGAAGCGAACGACAACTGCTAGGTTTAAAGATGTCGGAACACGTCTCTAGCCTAGACCACTAAATGTGAGTGTTAAGTTTCAATCCTTCCTTAGGTTAATTCAATAAATTTTAACAGTTGATCTTGAATTAGGTTTCAATTACAAGGCCCTATCATTGTCATCTGAAAACTCTTATATGAAGCTATATGAGAAATGAGATCTTTTCCTTCAATGAAATTTAACACTAATTTAGAGATAGGGAACACAAATCAATGAAACAATCAAAGAATGACATCTTTATTTAATAAATCTCCTAAACACACTTAGTCTTATTATAACAACATAAGAAGTTTCATTTCATTTCCAATACTTATGATGCTGCAATTCAAGCTTCTCAATAATACTACTAATGCAATATTTTTGCTTAAGTAAACTAGAATGATGTTCTTCTTTTCATAAAATGAAAAATGAATCTTTCACATAAAGCACTTTAAATGAAAATTTTCATAGTTCTGAACAAACAAGCATCGATCAAATCCAAAGAATGATAAATGAAACTAAAAGCAAATTCTTCCCTGAATCAAACAAACCAAACACATAAATGCTTCAATTGACAAACCAAGCAATGTAATCTATTCCTATAAAGAGAAAAGAGACACTTGAAATAAGAGAAAAGACAAGACTCTTTCATTCATTCAATTGAAAACAAAGCATCCTAGTCACTTATGGGAGGAAGAAGATAGTCTGAGGGTCAAGACACACTGGCACTAGAATTGGAGAAATTATGACTTTTTCTTACCCCTGAGATCGGAGCGACTTGTGGGCCGAAAGTAGCATTGATTAGCATGACTAACTAGTACTACAACTAGCGTTGATGACTGATCGGCATGACCTTTTGGAAAAAAAGTCGCAACAATCAAGGGATTCAAAGAAAAAGTAAAAACGAACTTCACACAAGACTAGACTTAACCCATAAGAGGGTGGGCTAAACCAAGCAAGCACAGAAAGCAAGCTAAATGAAGCTTTCTAGTCAGGGAGAAAATGGTCTAAAAGGCTTACAGGGTCAAAATCATGAGAGAAAAATACACTGGCCAAGATTGGGGTCAAGCCCTAATCATCACTTACAGGCATCGGCGCGACTGCCTAACTGATAACAAACACCAGAGGCTAGTCGGCATAACTGTTTCTCAACAACTCACACTGGTCAGCATGATTGTCAAAGAATTAAGTGCGTTGATCGAGGGAGATAAGAAAAAAAATTAAAAATAAAATTGAAATAGGGACCAGATCTGCTACTATGAATTTTAAACTCAGATCAGTAAGAAAGGGAAAAGAAATAGAACCAAAGGGAGAAAATTGAACTAGAAAATTTCTCACAAAATCATGAAATCCAAGACAAACAAAAGGATTGGGTTGCTCAGTGGAGTCACCAATTTGTGGTGAAGTAAAATTATAAGTGCGGACATGAACGAATTCCTCTAGCCCAATAATGGTTCTAGCCACAACAGATACATTCTATTGAAGATTTCCTTAGTTAGAATCAATCAAGAGGCCCTACCTCTTGGTCTCTTATCCTACTTGATGATGTCCTCGCTTGCTCGCTCCAACAATCCCTCACTTCCTTCTTCAAGCTCCTGAAACAAGTAAACAACAACAAAAAACAAACATAATAATAGACAAATTACAATTCAACCTACTTAACAAGTCAAGAAACATTAAGCCATGAGTATGTAATATTACAAAACATGTAGCAAATCAATCGATAGTTTCATATATTAATATCAAAGAGAGATTACAATCATTTGTCTTGGCATTGTAGTCTTCCTCTGACAAGACAAGTTTCCCACACACTTCTACTAGCATTCCAAGATGGCTTCAAACAACAATAGTTTTAGGCTCTTCCCTTTAGGCTTCACTCCTGTTGGGCCATTAATATGCCATTATTATTATCACTTTTGAATACTTATCCTGCCCATTTCCACTATTCTTCCTCATATCATTTGTTATAATTTATCATTTAAATCCATTTTATAAATTATTGATGCTCTTATGAATGAATATTATTTATTCTCCTTTATTTCTAATAAATTGATGATTATGCATTATTTTACCAATTGTAGTTCTAATAAGTTGGTTATAACATTATTCACCATTTTTAGCCTCCAAGGTAACTTCCAGATTGAAGATTTGATTTTTAAATCTGCCAACTCAGAAATTCGCTGGTTTAAGGAGTGAGAGTTTTGCGGTTGAGATTATGAGCAAATGAAGATGAAATTGAGAAATCTGGAACATGGGTTTTGTCCAGAACGGGCCCAATTAACTTCATGAGGAACGGTTTTCCCAAATTCGGCTTGTACTGGGAGAAACGTAGGGTTATTTGAGCACGATTTTCTCAGATTTGCAGTTGCGGCCGTCCTCCAAATCTTAGCTGCCAACCCAAATTCGTCTTGCTTTTGTTGAAGAGATGAAGAGAAATATATTTTCTTGTTGATCATCTGGTTATAATTAACCCAAATTTGTAAAAGAAATCATGTTGTAATTATCTATGCTCTGATCTTTCTCTAT
Source organism: Pinus taeda (assembly GCA_000404065.3). Taxonomy (NCBI): domain Eukaryota; kingdom Viridiplantae; phylum Streptophyta; class Pinopsida; order Pinales; family Pinaceae; genus Pinus; species Pinus taeda. Next base: position 38,747 of record APFE030741670.1, read on the forward strand.
TTAATGAAACCAAAAATCAGAGGAGAGATGACTGTTTTTGTAATTTTACAGTTTTAGAATAAACTTTGATCGTTGAGTCTCGTTGAGACTTGATTTTGTTATAATTTTGTGGATGCGATTAATATAGAAGACTTGGTGTTCATTCTGTCACTGCATCTGGAGTAACTTAAGGCAGTGTTCCATTGGCAGCCAAGGGCCCGGCTCCGAAGGACACTTGCCTTTATATCATTATACGGTGATTTGTGTGTGGATTGTTTATCTTTATTACGTAGTAATCTGATACATCTTTTATGTGATATGCTATGCTTTGTTATAACTGATATCCGAATGAGCTCTTTATCTCATGTCTCTGCATTTATTCGAATTGCATCTTTCAGCTATTTTTGTAGCGGAATGTTGGTATGAATGTTATTGTTATCAGATCCATGTGAAATAGTATTTGCAAGACTTGAAAGCAATATTACTTCGTTCAGAAACATAGTCATATCATCCATTACTCTCAGATTGTTGTAGTAGTAGAGAACGTGTACATACGGTTGAGGATTGTTGTTCCATTAGTGTGTTGAATGTATACATGATTGACGTTCCTGTTTTATAAAGAACTGTTGTTCCATAATTCATTTGTAAATATCTTCTTGTAAAGTAAAGATCATTGGAATTTCTTTTGCCAATTGTTATTCGATTGCAGAATGAGAGTTCAGTTCTAACGCGCGAGATTTAGTTCTTTTAATTGCTGTTTCATTTACTACTGTCCATTTCATTTCATGCTGCTTTTTTCCATTCCTTTTACTTGCATTTATTGCTTTGGTGTGAGAGAAGGTCCAAGGCTGTCGTGAGCCTCAGCAAATGCTACCACGCTCCCTGATCCATGGTCCATGCTCCAATTCCTTTTGCATCAATTTCTAGAGGACTGAGTTATTGCTACCATATCCTCGATTGATGGTTTTTTGAATGAATGATTTAGTTTCTTGCTATTCCAATTAGATTTTGTTTCAACCATTCATTTACTTGTGGGTTTTAAGCACTATACTGCGAAACATTACTCTTAAGTAAATAGCCGCCTCAGACAGAGTACACTCTTGAAATAAAAAGTTGTCCCTGGGTTGATAATTAATGTGAAGGTAATTAGGAATTCAAAAGACACCTTTTTATCACTCCACAACTCCAAACCAAAACACACTCCTCCCTCACACAACTAGATAGCTAGAAATAGTAATAGCTTTCTTTTCTACTCCAAAATAGCATCAAAACTCTACAACTATAACACTCGCACTAGTTTGTTCTTAGGAAGAAAAGAGGTTTATATAGAAATATGGATGGGATAAGGATCCTCTTCTCATTTGGGAAGGCCTTACCCCTTTAGGTGTTTCCATCATTATAGGGGAAAGCAGCCCAAATTATCATCCTCAACCCCATTCAACCAAACCATTTACCAGACTTTCATTACGGAGCTTCTAGAACTGGAAGCTTCGACTCTAATTTAAAAACTTTCCATAACATGACTGGTGCGACTAAAGCACAGTTCAGTCGCTCTGGTTGGTGCGAGGAGTAGCACTAATCTCTACACATCGGTGCGGGGGAGATAAAGGCCATTAGAACCATTCTGGTAAACTAGGAAAAACAAAAGTTTTATGGGAAACAGTGCAAAAGGGAAATGATCTTCTCATGAAGAGGAACACAATGGAAGTTTCTTCATGAAGGCAAAGCATGCAGGATTTACTGTAGAGGTCCTCTAGGATCAAGGAATGGGGAGTACAGGGACAGTGCCAAAATGTTGTGTAACATGGACTCTCTTGCCTCATTTGATGATTTTATGCCTATCTTCATCTACAACTACATTTATAAGGTTGTCGTAAGAGTTATAGACCATAGACTGAAGACCTTACTTTCTAACGCTATCTTAGGTAAATAATGCACCTTTCTGAAGGGAATTCCAATACATGAGACTATAGGTGTGGGATAGGAGGGTCTTCATAGCCTGAAAACATTACATCTAAAAGGTTTTGTTCAAAAAATAGTTCTATCAAAGGATTTCGATAGGGAAAATTGACTATACATCTAGTTCCTCCTCAAACATCTTGGGTTTAATATTTCCTTCATCAATTGGATAATGAGTTTCATCACTACAATTTCTTTTTCTATGCTAATAAATGGGCATGCCTCAAATTTTTTGCATATTGAGGTCACAAACAAGGGTGTTTTCTATGTCCTCTTCGCCTGATCACGATCACTAAAGGCCTCAATAGGTCACCAGTTTACTAAAAAATAAGACATCTTCTATCTGGCATCTATGTGGCTCCAAACTTCAATATTACCCATATAATTTCCATTGATGATATACTAATCTTCTATAATGGACCGCACAGAGACATTCTAGTAATAAAGTAAGACCTATCCCTCGTTGTAGCAACTATATCTATGATTATCAACCATCTTATCTCTACTTTAACACCATATGAACTAAGTGAATATGAGCTAATTTATATCCAAAATATTTGCCTCTTTGAACTAACTACTCTACATGAAGGATTTACATATATTGGGTTACATATCAAATGAAATTCTTATAGGAAATCTTATTAGAACTAGCCTTTAGCCAATCTAGAAAAACAACTTAGCATCTAGAGCATCCAACAGTCATCAAGCGTTGACATATTGGTACTTATCGAATTCGTCTTTTAAACCATACTTATCTATTGGATGGCTTTATCATGGATTCTAAGGTGAATATTAAATAATATAAGGAGATTATTTTACAAGTTCCTCTAGGTTGGGTCAATAAAATATATATTTTTTTCCTCTAGTAAAATGGTGATCCAAATTTAAACACGAATGCAACAAAGTACAGAGATAACCATAAATACAAATATGCATGTGAAATAATATTCCACTTCATTAATGTAAAATACTGAAATATTCTTACAAAAAGAAATGGAAATAAACTAGCTTGGGAGATGGTAGCTTATCTCAGAGGAGAGATGCAGTGGCTATATGCCTCTGAACTATCTTAAAATGAGTCTTGAAGGCCTATTTATTGTTGAGAAACAGTGGAAAACCCTAAACATCCAAAAATCCAAATCTAGGAGATGAAGCGACACAATGTGGGTCTTGTTTGGGTAAATTGGTACATCAACTTCCTTGGGTCGTAACTTTGGCATACGATCTCTATTTGATGCGCACAATACCTCACTAGAAAGATCTATGTGATAAATAAAACTTTTGAATGAGCAACATCAGCCCTTGGATGGTTGTTTCTCCCAATTTTCCCAAAAAACGTCGTTTAGGGCCTTAAAACAACTCCGAAAGATCAGGGCCTGAAAATTTGCTAAAAATAGTAAACTTTGCTACAATTAAGGAAACTGAAAAAATGAAAGAAACAATGGTTGGGGTCGAAGTGGAATTGGCTGGTGGCCACCAATATCCACCCAGACCAAATGGGATTGTATTTCTCTCGCAAAGGAATAGGGAGGTCGGGAACTAGAAAATCTACCATTTTTTTCAAAATCTCTTGCTACAAGAGAGGGATGGAGACTCATTTCCTCTCATGGTCTATGCTTGAAAATAGATAATCAAAAAAACAAATCCACTCTCTATCCATTGAGGATTGGATTCAAACATGAAATAAATCCCACCATAATTGTTCAATTATTTGGAAAAAAGTTACATCCTTTTTCTCCATAATTGACTTCGGTGTGGTATGGAATATTTGAAGCAGCTTACACCTCAGGATGGGAATTTATCTGTGGTATGGATGCAATGAGATTTACCATTTAATATAGGATATTATTCATTATCTACAAGGAAGTGGTATTTTTATGTTGGCTCATATTGCGAGGTGGTAATGAATTTCGTTGAGACCATAGTTGTGGCATTTTTTGCATCAGCTTGGCCTTCCATAAGTTTATATAGACATTTGGAATGTATACACCAAGAAACTAGTTGAAATTCATATTAGACTAAATCTGGCAAATGATGATATGGTATGGCACCATTTTGCAAGTGGTCAATTTATCGCAAAATTAGGATATGTTTTCCTTATTGCAGCTCATACTCTAGAGCATCAAGAAGGTTAGTGGAAATATCTTCAAAGAAAAAATCTTTTGATAAAATATAGACTCTTCATGTGGACCATATTTAAAACCAAGGTCCCCAACTGGGATATTCTATAATACCCCTCTCTTCCTATGTAAATATATTTTTGTTTTTAGATTGAACTATTTTAGTTGTGATGGATAGGAAGCCATGATGGATTTTAATAAAGGTAAACACTGAAGTATGATGATGTAATAAATGAGATTTATTAATAAAAAAGAAAATTATGGAAATCACTTGGGAAACAAACACTAGAGTTAAGAGATTCTTGCCAAGATTGAGAAACCAACGTTGGTGAATGAGATCAAAATAATCTTCCCTTAGACAACTCCTAAAAATCCCTAGGAGTTTTCCAATAATATTTATTATGATGGGAGAGAAAATATATTAAATCCTTTTGTTGTAGAAAAATGCTTCGTAAATGTGGAATAAATTGTCACAGGAGATAAATATGGGATTTAAAGAAAATGTAAAGAAATCCTAGGCTAGTGATTTGGGAGACTCATGAAAAGCGGGACATTGAGAGGGAAAATACGTTAGGGAAGTAATGTATAAAAATACATTATCTGTAATGAAGAAAGTTTTTCGATTCCATGGAAATGATATCTCAACCTAGGGGGAACTGGTGGTGACAATTCATGGTTCGGTGGAAATTGGTTTTTGTAAGTGGATTTTCTATTCGATACACAGTTAGAAATTTTGTTTACTATTACTTTGAAAAATTTTGTGAGTGCATAGTCTGAATATTAATTAAAGGTGCTAGAAATTTTGTTTATTGTTAGTTATAGATTTCGTGTCTACATAGTCTGATGAATTTATTAAAGGGATGAAATTGAGGTAGAAGAATCAGAAGATATTATATGAAAACATATGTTAGATTGATTTATGTTTCTGTAGAGAATCATAAATAAGTATTGTGTGATTAGATCAAATATGTAAAATAGGTGAGTTAGTAGTTGCAGGATGGATGACACTATGTATTTAATTCTAGTGATTCTTGTTCATAATATATCAACAATAAACGTTGCATTATGTGACCATTTACTTTGGTTTTAGAATTTATCTATATATGCATTAGATAAAGGTTTCTTGAATAAATTACACCGATGAAAGGATAGCTATATCCATGATTATTCACATGATTATTAATATTTATTATAGTTAAAGATTACACATAATAACCCTATCTGGGTAAGATAGTATTAGACATATTTATTTGAGTTTAGTCTCAAAAGGAGATCAGATTTAACATACCGAGGTATTTCGTATAAAGCTCAATCCAAAAGTCACCATGTGAGACTATATCATTCGCCGGATGAGTCTATGCAACTTATGGAGACCAAGGTAATTCTAACAAATACCCTAAATATTTCTAGCTGGAAGATAGGCATGTGTAGTTGGTCTGTAAAATAAAACACACACACTTAAACTTGGGAAACAGAAAACTAATGGTCACAAATTGTTCAATTGTTGATGAAATCCACTCCATAAGCATATTGGAAAAATTATAAATATGGTGTGGGGGGTTATGTAATAAAGAAACACTCAGTTAGCCAAATAAAACATGATCATGTCCTATGCAGTTTAGGCACTATCTAAGATATAGGAAGAATATGAGAAAAAAAAAAATCAATTCCTATGGAGATGAATCGGGGCAAAATCTATCATCATATGAAACCTACTTTCTCACATAAAAGAAGGCCATAACTCTGAATTTAGGACTAGCAACAAAAAATAAGGGGTATAAAATATAAGGTCTTTTTAAGAAATGGAGCAACTGTGTGAGTTATCAAGATCTTTCCACCCATGTTTGACAATTTCCAGGTAATATTCTATAGTATCTTACATAATGAGTACGGTTAACCATAAAAGCACAATTTGGAACCATCTTTACTCAAAGAAATTCGAAATTATAGGGAGAGAAAAAAAAATCTATCATTATCCAACTATCAATAATCTAATGTTACTTAAAGCCATAAGTTAAGGTAAATATATCTGTATATATTGAGAAATTAGAACGATATAGTACAAAAGAATTAGAAAAAAATAACATATATATATATTATAATATATATAATAATAATATTTATTATAGAACCATAAATTTGAATTTCTATGTGGCATACAAAACTAACAAAACTAATTATGTAAAACTGCAATTCTGTTGTACAAATAATCAAAAGCGAATGCAAAGAAAAAAAGCATGTATCATTCACATTATATAATTAAGAAGAAAAGCCAAGTGCATTGAATAACACAAAAATCTAAGGGTTTTTAATTTCCCTTCAACAATGTCAATGGTATTATTAAATAAGTTGTAAGTAACATTCTTGACTGAATGGAGCTCTGTTCTATAAAATAGATAAAAAGATCCAATGTGAAATTAAAAATAAAGCTAAAAGTCCTAGGTTGTGAGAGGTTATGGACCCAAAGGGTATTAACCATTAGACATTAAATGTTCCAAAGAAATTGAAATAGAATTGCATCTCAAGGTTCCTGGTGCACTGAAGGTGTTAATTAGTGAATGAGGGTGCCATGAAGACCAACATGTCATGTTGGAAGACAAATTCAAGATTGAAAAACTATGTCAGTATATGGCGAAAGAAAAATGAAAGGCGTTCAACATGCATGCAAATCAAAACATGGAGAGGGGTCAGTGAGCTGAAATGGCGAGGGAAACAAGCTATGAATTAAAGATGAGTAGGGTATATGGAAGCAATATACGTGAAAGTGAAGGCCTCCAAAATCTTCCTCCCTATACCAAAATCCTCATAATTATTATGAGGTGAACTAGTACAAGGGAATTTTCTAAACAAAATAGAAAAGAAATAAAGGGTAAATCAGAGTACAATAGGTTACGGCTAATGCTCTAGCTCTTCGAATCAAAAAGAAAAATTATGTACACTATAAATTAAAATTAAAACTCTTTTTGATTAATCATCATTACTGAGAGAGGTAAAGGGAGGTAATGAAGAAATCAAATAAACCTTACCAAGAACATGGTAGAAACCCTTTCTTCTTGCTCGCACTCAAATGAAGCTCCTTTATGTGGAAAAAAATCATGTACTAGAAGAAAATTAGTGTTTAAACCAACATTAGTTTCTAGAACAGTTAACATTATGTTCACCTCATGTATAGTAAATACTTATAAATCATAAGAGGCAAGTACAAATTCTAGAACAATGACAACAAGTAAGGTGAGGAACGAAATCATCATACCCAATGACATTTGAATTAGGCTCCAAAGGTAAGAAGCGAGTCGACTCAAACACCATATGCACCTGTAACCATAAATAGAGCACCGGAGATTGAGTTGAACCATTAGCTTAATCCTACAAACTTGAGTTACAAAAACTGGAAATTAAGTGAAAAATGGAATAAATAAAAAAAGGGTTGAATATAATAATATATATATATATATATATATACCTCACCATTTCCATATATCTTAGTAGAGTAGGACACAACAAATCCAAAATTGATAAGGGGAAGATAGGTACCAAACATCTCGGGTGATCCAACACAACATACTGAAGGAATGATATGAACGTCTGCGAGATAAAGGTGATAGATGCCAAAATATACAAGCACTAGAGTTTCTAGAAAACCTCCTGCTGGCATTTAGAGAAAGCGCAGAAGCAAGGGAAAAAAATCCACTGAACATAGGCTAACGAAAATGAGAAAAAAAATCCTTAATGATTAGGGCTAGCCATTTGAGGAGGTACCTCCACCCTTAGATCACTTCGATTAATCTCCACCAACAATGCATTCAAAAACATATGTTTCCATGTGAAGACCATGTGATGGTTAGGTGGAAGGTGACGTGGTGAGGATTGAGCCATGTATCTAGGCAAGGATCCATAGATGTGAATTAAGTTTTGTTTTTCCAACTGTAAACTCCCTTTAAACCATTATGTTTTATTATTATTCCAATCATATTGATATTATTGGTATAACCACAATATGAAACGCAAACTTGTCCTACGTTACAGAGAAAGGAACATATGATTAACTGTATAATAGGGCTATGGAAATTTCCAAAAATGAAATTATGAATTATAGTTACCATATAGCATCCATCCATAGGTGAAAAGGATTTTTTCCTAACCTCTTACAATATAGTTTCTGCAACCTAGTTCCATGCCAAGTGTAGATTAAAGTATACCTTTGGAAATCAATTGATAATGGAGAGGAAGTGGGAGACTATATATAATATATATTTCCAACTCATTTAAAATTCTGAAGGTTCATATACATGTTGTACAACATTAATATCATTTGCAATGACATAGATTACACCATACATATATATAGTGAGTAAAAAAAATTATTTCAAGGAATGGGTTGATTACAGAAAGTTAGCAGAGCAATAATTTCAACATTGGACTTGAAAGGAACCATCATGTTAAGATGAATTATGTTTATATATTATGCTCACACAATTTGTGTTCTTTGGAAGGTGACAATAGAATGGAAGAAAGTTCTCCTCCATCTATTATAGTTGGGGAAGATTTATATGTAGAGTTGGAGAATGGAGGTACCCACCAACCTCTCAGTCTATGAATGTTATCAAAGATTTCCAACAAAATTTGGTTCATCTCAAGAGCAATAATGAACGCTTCTTAAAGGATAGTGAACAACAAGAATGAATGATAAGAGAATTGACATAAAAGTCTAGTTACATAGTAAATGAACCTGAGGACCCAAAAGAGCAGATGCTAAGGTGGAGCCGGAGAAGCTTGAAATTGGAGGTGATTTCAGTAGGAATTATCCAAAAGCACAAAAGAGAAATAGGAATATGGAACTGGAAGGGGAGTTTCGGAAATAAAATCTTAACTTTTTATTGGGAAAAGGAGTAGGATGCAAAGGCTTGTCTTCTAGACATGATCGAGTATTTTCAAGTCTATGAGTATGATTGTAATCTAAAGGCTGGATTGGCCATTTATCAGTTGCAAGGTAGATCTTCTCTCTACTGGGAAGAGGCAAAAACTATGCATACCTCGGAGGAAAAAAGGTATCTTAGGAGGAATTCCAAATAGAGTTTAAATCTCGATATCTTAATGAATGATACTATGGTGATCACGACATAATTTCATGAGTTAAGGTTGGGATAGCTAACAATGGATGAGTTTGTGGAAAAATTTACCAATTTGTTGCAGTATGTATCTTACATTGAAGAGGAGAAAGCCAAAGTACGACATTTTTCGAACTTTTTACCGACGCCTTATAAATAAATGATTGAGTTTGACAATCTTAAGACAATGGATGAAGCAATAAGCGATATTATGCTATGAATTGTTCAACAATAGGGGGAATTTCAAAACCATGTCAAGGAAAGGATAGAAATAAGACTGCAATGGGGTCAAAAAGGTAGAAATCAGAATATCTTAAAATTTTTGGAAACGACCATTAGCAGAAGAAATTCAATAATGGAAATGCAAATCAGCCAGCATAGTCTCACACTCGGTCCAAATGGATGGAACTGAACAATAAAAAGTCTAGTGGGGGGAAGGAGAGGGAACCTATTGAGTGTTTGCCCGCACAATCCTATATTTATTCATAATATATAAGTTATTTATGAGACAACAATGATGAATGATGTTGCCATAAACATTCCCAAGATCATTGTTGCACTAGAAGATAGACAGGTTGAGCATCAATCTATCATTATGGAGATTGAAGGTACCGTATCAAACCAACTTTTTTATATTTTAATTGATCCAGGGACTATCTTAAGTTACATTATTCCCCGAATTATGGATAAATGTCAATTAAAATCTAAAAAATTCAATCTGCCTAGTTGGTATAGTTAGCAATTGATAAAAAAGAAAAGTAACTAGTTAAGTAAGACAGTGTCATATTAACTGAATTAGATATTCCACATAAATAAATTTACATATTCTCCCTTTAGGATCCTATGATATGTTAATATGCATCGACTAGTTGAAGAAACAATGAGAAATTATAAACTACTTGGAGAAAATGGTAAGATGTATGAGTCACGATGGACAAGCCTAGTTAATTCAAGGTATACCAAAAGTAATATCAATAAGACAAATCTCAAATTTATAGTTGAAAAGGAGTACAAAAAAAGGGTGTCAATTATACATGGTGCAGGTGGAAACAAAAAAAAAGAAAACATAAAAAGAAAATTTAGAAACACTACCAATTATTAGTGGATTTCAGGATGTTTTTCGAGAGGAAATTCCAAGGTTACATCCTCATAGAGACATCCTTTTCCATAGGTTTAGTACTAGGTTCCACCCCAGTATCTAGAGAGCCATATCGAATGAGTATACCAGAGCGATTATAATTAAAGATCCAATTGTAGGAATTATTAGATAAGAGTTATATCAGACGTAGTGTCTCACTGTGGAGAGCCCCGTATTATTTGTCAAGAAAAAGGATGGCACATTTAGAATGTGCATCAATTACTAATAATTGAACAAGTTAACAATAAAAAATAAATACCTGTTGCCCCATATTGATGATAGATTCGATCAAGTGAAGGGAGAAACCATATTTTCAAATATTGATTTAAGAACTGATTACCAACAACAATGAATAAAAGATGAGGATATTCACAAGGCAACTTTTAGAACCATATATGGTCACTATGAGTTTGTAGTGTTACCCTTTGGTCTTACCAATGCACCAGCAAAATTTATGTGTTTAATGAAATGTGTACTTCATAAGTACCTTAATAAATTTGAGTTGGTGTTTATGGATGATATTTTACAGTATTCTTAGAATGAGGAAGAGCACAAAGAACATCTGAAATTAGTGCTACATACTTTAATAGAACATCATCTACATGAAAAGGTTAACAAATGTGACTTCTATAAAGACATGAACAGTATATGGGTGACGTCATCTCAAATGATGGATTGGTTGTTGATCCTGATAAGGTTAAGCATATTTTATGTTGGCCTATACCTAAGGATGTGTCATCCATTTTCTCATTTATGGAATCATATGATATTATCGAAGATTTATAGAGGGATTCTCTAAACTAGCTTATCTTGTTACATCCTTACAAAATAAGGGAATAAAGTTTGAATGGACAGAAAAATCTTAGGAAATATTTGTTAGATTAAAATAATTACCAAAAGAAGCTCCTATACTAAAAATTGCAAATCCAAACTAAGAATTCATTGTTTGCACTAATGCTTGTTTGGAAGGGCTTTGGGGAGTTCTGATGCACGAAAATTTGGTAGTAGAGTATGAGTCTTGGAAGCTGAAAACATGTGAAATGAATTATGTTATATATGACATGAAGCTGGCAACAATAATAAATTCTCTAAATATGTGGAAACACTACCTGTTAGGAAAAAAATTCACTTTAGTGACATATCATATCAGCCTGAAATATTTTTTCAGCCAATCAGACATAAATGTTAGACAATCATGGTGGCTAGCTTTCCTCAGTGAGTTCGAGTTTGATATAAACACAAAAAAGGAAAGGAAAATAAAATAGCAGATGCCTTAAGTAGGCATGCACACGATTTGATGGGGACAACTATGAGTGGTGACAGCATGGATCTTCCAGAACAGATTCAAAAGGCAATAAAAATAAATCCTAAATATCTAGAAATTTAACATAAATTGGAGCAAACAAAATTCGAGGATATGTTGAAAATTCAAAAAATGCTAACTTATAGAAATAGATTGTATGTTCCTAATGTGAGTGCTATTAAACAAATGATAATAGATGAACATCACAAGAAAACATATGCAGTCCATCCAAGATATTAAAAGATGATAAAATAGTGATAAAGCATTTTTTTTTGCTTGTGCATGAAAAAAGAGGTGGTGGAATACTTAGCAAAATACCTAGAGTATCAACAATTAAGGGCAGAACACCAACACCCTACTAGTTTTTTGAACTTATTTCCCATTCCTGAATGGAAATGGGAATCGATTTCATTGTATTTCCTTATAACATTACCTAAGAAAAAAATTCCAAGATGACTCCATTATGGTGGTGGTGAATGCCTTGACTAAAGCAGAACATTTCATACAGATACGATCTAGTTATGGAACAACATAGATTGTCAATATCTTCATGACAAAAAAAAATTGACTACGCAAAGTTCCAAAGATGGTAGTATCGGATAAGATTGCTAAGTTTACCTACAAATTTTCCAAAGACATGTTCAGGAAATGGGAACTCAATTAAATTTCAGCACTGTATATCACCCTTAAACCAATGGATAGATTGAGAGGATCAATCAAATTTTAGAAGATATGTTGAGCATGTACATCATGGACAAACCTACAAAATGGGAGGATTTTCTACATTTAGCATAATTTTACTACAATAGATATCAAACTTCAATAAAGATGATTTCCCTTGAAGCTTTATATGGCAGGAAGTTTCATACACCTCTCACTTAGATCTAGCCAGAGGATAGGTTAATATTAGGACCTAATGCCTTACAAGAGATGGTACAGGTAGTATGGATGATTAGGTAGGACATTAAAACAACTCAAGACATGCATAAACGTTATTCAAGCAAGAATAAGATTCATAAAGAATTTAAAATTGGATATAATTTTTAATTAAGAGTAAAACCTAGGAAAATACCTTAATAACGGGTACCTATGCAAAGTTAACACCATGATTTTGTGGGCCTTTTGAAATGCTCCATGAAATTGGTCCAATAGCATATCAACTAGATTTTCCAAGCCATATTAAAGGGCACAATGTTTTTCATGTGTCTTTATTGAAGAAAATATATCCAAGATAATTCTCACATTGGAATTTGATATAGGTGGAACTCGAAAGAGACTTTTTGTGAGAACCACTCCACATTTTATATCGAAAAGAGATATTTCTCTTGAATGGATTCTTCTCTCGTGTTAATGTGCATTGGAGGCACTTTACCCCTTAAGAGTCTACCTAGGAGTGAGAGGATGCAATGAAAGAAGCTTATCAGCTTTGTTTTAGGAAAATTACAAATGAACAATAAACATCGGGGACGATGTTAATCTAAAAGGAGGGCAACGATGTAATACCACTCTATTCCTACATAAATGTCTTTTTACTTTTAGATTGAACTATTTTTAGTTGTGATGGCTAGGAAGCCATGATGGATTTGAGTAAAGGAAAATAATGAAGTATGATGATGTAATAAATGAGATTTATTAATAAAAAATAAACAACTCGGAATTACTTCGGAAAGAAACACTAGAGCTAAGAGATTCTTTCCAAGGTCCGAGAACTAGTGTTGATGGATGAGATCAAAATAATATTTCCTTAGACAACTCCTAAAAATCCATAAGAGTTGGCTCATAAGATTTAATACAATGGGAGAGAAAATCTATTAAATCCATCAGTTGTAGTAAAACACTGAGTAAAGGTGGAATAAAGAGTTGTGGGAGAGAAATGCAATTTAAAAAAAAAAAATAAACAAAGCCTAGGCTAGTCAATTAACAAAACCATGAAAAGCGAGATGTCGCTAAGGAAAAATCTGCAAGTGAAGTAATGTATAAACTTACATTATCTAGAATATAGAGAGGTTACTTATTCCATGACAACGATATCATAGCTCAGGGTCGTGAATGTTCATGGCTGGGTGGAAAGTTGTTTTCTCAAGTGGATTTTCTAGTCTGTACATGATTAGAAATTTTATTTACTATTAGTTTCCAATTTTTTGTGTGTGGGTAGTATGAAGATTAATTAAAGGTGCTGGAAATTTTGTTTACTGTTAGTTACAGATTTTGTATCTACGTAATCTAATGAATTATAAAAGGGATGAAATGGAGGTAGAAGAATGATAAAATATTGTATGAAAATATTTGTTAGATTGATTTCTATTTATACATAGATTTATATATAAGTATTGTGTGATTAGATCAAATATCTTAAATATGTGAATTAGTAGTTGTAGAATAGATGATGCTACGTATTTAATTCTAGTGATTCTTATTGATAATATATGTATAGTAAACTCTTCATTATGTGAGAACTTACTCCGATTTTATCATTTATCTATACATGCATTAGATAATGGTTGATCGAATAAATTAAACTAGTGAAAGGATATGTATATCCATGTTTATTGTAGGAATTTACAGGGTAAGTTCCTCAGACAGAACACCAAAAGGACACCGCTCACAAACAGATCACAGATCAATACACCAGTATTTTGACGTGGTTAAAACCCTCAGAGAGGGAAACAGTCCACGGCCTGCGCCAACGTGGCTACTACAGGCAATTTATTAATAAAAGAATGAAAATTTACATAAGCTTCTCTCATGCACGGTTAACCTACAAATGACCCTCCATGCGCTTTAAATAGAATTCATGGACCAATCGGGTGTCAAGCCACGAATCAAGTGTCGATAATACCGAGGAGAGAATGAACCGTCGGATCACTACATATCGTGACCGTCGGATTGTAAGTTACAAAATGTACAACGGTAAAGAAACACACTTTACCTAACTCTATACCTAACTCTATACTAGACCAAGTTGAACTTAACTATTTCCTATGTGTCGGAATATCCTAACATCCCCCCTTAAGAACAACTTGGGATAGGATTGAAGGATTTACAAATATGACACAATAGGAGAAGGAAGGAGGCACTAGAGCCTATCCCCCCTTAGTGACAACTTCCTGAACTCCAAGCATATATCGAAGTTTAGTGAACTTCGCCTCTGTGAGAGCCTTTGTGAAGATGTCTGCAACCTGATCATCTGTTGAACAATATTGCACTTCAAGAACATGGTCATGAATGAGCTTTCTGATGAAGTGCATGTGAAGTTCAATGTGTTTGCTGCGCTGATGCTGAACTGGATCTTTGCAAAGCTGAATGGCACTTTGATTATCACACCAAAGTGTAGTCGGATGCTGCTGCTCAAAGCAAATTCTGATAGGATCTGACGAAGCCACAAGCCTTCCTTACTAGCTTCCACGGCACCACGATACTCTGCTTTTGC
>APFE030741670.1:69983-109983 GCA_000404065.3 Pinus taeda
TTTCATATAATTTTGAATAAAATAAAAAAAATCAGTTAAGAAATACATAATTCATTTAATATTTAATATCATATCCCTAAGAAACACAAATATTTCATATTTGAAAAAAATAATAACAAAATTAATATACACTTTAAATAAAATAATTTTACACCGATTAAAAGAAAAAAATCAATTAGACAAAAGAATCATACATTTAATAAATATATATTTTAATGTAAAAACATAATAGCTCATTCAATTTTTAATATGCAACAAGGCAGGTTGCATGGCAGCTAGTCCGTGCCTAGCTCTTGTAGCCACCAGCAGCCAGCAGTATGGGCTTCAGTAGGTTCTTGGAACAGTAGACGCAGCATTTGAGCCATTGTCATTCTTATCCTCCACGGAATCAGCATTGAATTAAAATATGTTTATTGCACAGGCATTAACGGCAACATGGGTAGTTTTACAGCAACAAGGCTAGAGTAGTTATGGTACAATAAACTGTTTTATGAACGAAAACTGGAGCTTAGTATTTACTTAGTCCTTGAGTGACTACTTAGTTCAAAAAAATAATTTTGATACAAGATATGCAGTTCTTGAATGACTGTTTAGTGCAAAAACGGAAATTCTTCTCAAGCTTATAGCTCGGAAAACAAAAATTCATGCTTCTAGTTCTTCTTAAGCAGTATGCTACAGAGGGTAAAATAAGTCAATCTGTATGCACAATTACAGGAAATTGCTGTGTATAGTCCCTCTGGTACAATGAACAGTTCAAACTGTTTTCTGCCATAATTTTTGCTGATAGGTTGAGCCATTGCCATTCTTATCCTCCACGGAATCAGCATTGAATTAAAATCTATTTATTGCACATGCATTAACGGCAACATGGGTAGTTTTACAGCAACAAGGCTAGAGTAGTTCTGCTACAATAAACTGTTTTATGAACGGGAACTAGAGCTTAGTATTTACTTAGTTCTTGAGTGACTACTTAGTTCAAAAAAGTAATTTTGATACAAGATATGCAGTTCTTGAATGACTGTTTAGTGCAAAAATGGAAATTCTTCTCAAGCTTATAGCTCGGAAAACAAAAATTCATGCTTCTAGTTCTTCTTAAGCAGTACGCTACAGAGGGTAAAATAAGTCAATCTGTATGCACAATTACAGGAAATTGTTCTGTATAGTCCCTCTGGTACAATGAACAGTTCAAATTGTTTTCTACCATAATTGTTGCTGATAGGCTGGCCAACTTGTAGTACAAGCACAGATCAGTATACATGTAATATAGCTGTCAACCCGTATTGCTGGAAAAGACTGAGACTGTATTCCCTTTCGCTCCAGGCTCTCAAGGATACTCGAGCTGAGAAAAGCACCTGGGACTGGGCCTGTTGTAAGTTGTAGTCTGCGACACGAGCTTAAGATACAAGGCCCCTTTAGCAAGGTACTGGAGCTTAGTATTTACTTAGTTCTTGAATGACTACTTAGTTCAAAAAAGTAATTTTGATCCAAGATATGCAGTTCTTGAATGATTGTTTAGTGCAAAAACGGGAAAAATTCATACTTCTAGTTCTTCGCAAGCAGTACGCTACAGAGGGTAAAATAAGTCAATAGGTACACACAATTACAGGAAACTGTTATGTATAGTCCCTCTGGTACAATAAACAGTTCAAATTGTTTTCTGCCATACTCTGATGATTAGGATATCTGTAAACAAAGAACGAAAAAAGGCACTGTGAACAATAAGCGTGAACAATATTCAAAACAACACAAATGTGAAAGAATCTAATAGTATAGTATGCTCCTTCTTGTATGGCCAGCTTGTAGTACCAGAACAGATCAGTATACATGTAATATAGTTGTCAACCCGTACTGTTGGAAAAGACTGAGACTGTAGTCCCTCTCGCTCCAAGCTCTCAATAATAATTGAGCTGGGGATAGCACCTGGGACTGGACATGTTGTAAGTTGTAGTCTATGACACGAGCTTAAGATACAAGGCCCCTTGAGCAAGGAACCAAATCACTTTCTGCCAGCTCTCAAGAAAAGTTGAAGCAAGGTTGTCAAGGTCTGCAGCTGCTACTCGTGTTGATAACTCCGATGATTAAGATATCTGTAAACAAAGAACGAAAGAAGTGCACCGTGAACAATATTCAAAATAGTACAAATGTGAAAGAATCTAAGAGTTAGATGGTATAAGGATGTAGGGACTTTCTTGTATAGCCAGCTTGTAGTACAAGCACAATGGTATTCTCTTGTATTAATGGATGGCATATTTAACTTTTGAAATAGAAATACAGTGATTCAAAACTGACATGAGCATGATACATAAACTGGCTTGCATAAATTTAAAACTTGCCTATAACTCAAGAATGTGCATTGTAACTCATATTCCTATGCTCCTATTGTTAGTGGTTGTTTCTTGCTTTCTTTTTTCTTTGTGCTTCTACTTTTACGATGTCCATAATCAAAAGAGTCATGAGGACAAGTGCTAAGAGAAACAATGTTGACAGTTGAGTAAGTTGGCTTATGCTAATGGATTCCATGTTATGTGAAGCAGAGAGATGTATGTCAATATGTAGGTGCTAAAGGTAATTTATAAAAGAGTTCAAGATGTTTGCAAGCTGGTTTTAAGTGTGAATGGCACTGGGTTTTTGAGAATATTTTACTAGAAGGAAGAGGTAATCATTTGAAAAGATTGAAAGACAGTGGGTAAACACAGAAACATGATGTACAATCAAATAGGGAAGGTCGTGCAATACCGCAACACTTGAATGCGGGATAGATTTCTGATAGGTGCATAAATAAATACATAAATACATATACGGCCTGATTTGAAATGTAGTTGAAATACTTCAAGATCAGATTGCAGAGGATATTATCCAATATGAAGGGCATTTATTGGAGATGCAAGCCCCAGCTAACAAACGAGGCTTGGGACTTCCACTGTCCAATCAGTGAGTCAAGCGTGTCTGCGCTTTCAAAGAAAAGGAGATCATGTCTATCCAATGGGCAAAGGGTAGAAACCCAGGTCTCTTTGACTGTCTTTTTGAGAATCGGATCTTGTCTTGATTACCAAATCGGATGTTATAGAGTCGGATGTTATAGAGTTGTTGCCCTCTCAAGCTAGGTAGCTAATAATAGATCACTGCCAGCTGACTTGGTAGAAGTCATTATGGTGGATGGACAAGCCACCAAAGGAGGCGAGCTGTTGTGATGGACTTAGTTGTGCATTTAATTAATTGTAGCTTAAGTTAAGTTATGGACAGACTTGAAGTGAATAGACATAGTCTGGCTGTCATAACCACTATATAGTCTATCTATCCATGTGTCATTTAACCTTTAGAATTCATGGGGATTCTATGAACATATGCACAAATTACAAGCAAGAAATAACCATAATTAGGTGAACACTTTGAAGGATATATACATAGAAATGTGGGCTTCAGAGAACTGGGAAGTTCACACCATTAAATATAGAGTACACCTTATTGGATCTATAGGAGAGAGCATAGAGGTACGAATTCATTCATTGAGTCTTGAATCAACAGCTAGCAGTTTAGGGGCATTTTCATGTAGCACATTGTTTTCATGTTTAGAATTAATAAAGGTAGTGACAGGTTTTGACAGTCCTTTACTGAAATCTGTTTGCCATGAGTTGGGAAACTTCTACAAACATCCTCCCGCACCGCAGATATTCTATTTACATACATTCCATTGATCCAACCAGTAACACCTAATACAGATCCACCAGTAGCATCTAAGTAAGCATCATACCTTCCAGCAGCCGCTTCAATCGTTTCTGTTGATGGAGCAGTTAATTAAGCACTTGAAGTTGACCGATAGTGATGTTGGTATATATGCTATCGTAGCCTTTGCTTTCCTTGATGTTGATGCCTACCTATAGCTTTCCCCATGCCTTGACAGGGTGGTATCACTCTCTAAATGCTGGGTCTGGAGCCCTATACCATGAATACACGTAGTGAGTCGGGAATGTTATGACCCCTTACTAACACACAAGGCCAACAAAAAAAGCACAATTGACAACTCAGACTTTGGACACAACTATGATTTAATGTGATAATCAAAGTCGCATGGAAGTCTATAAAGATCTAGTATTTCACAATCAATCCAAAGACACTGAGATCAAGGATACAGTTTAGAAGGGAGCCATGGTTCTGCAATATGTCCAACATAGTGGCAAGTCATTGACATCTTAACTAAGCCACTTGCAGAAGGGAAATTCAAGATGTTCAAATAGCAACTTGGTGTGTTGGAGAACACCATTATCAGTAAGAGCATTGTTACTGAAAGTATCTCCAATAATCTCTACACAAGTAGATCCACCCAACTTTTCAAGGAGGCATATCAATCTTGAGTTATAGGAGAGAGCACTCACACAGGCCCGCCAACTTTAGATAACACATCCACGACCACCATTCGTAAGTTTGATTCACTTGCAAATCCTTTTGATAAACCCTAGTACACCTTATTGGATCTATAAAAGAGAGAACGGAGGTATCGATTCATTCATTGAGTCTTGAATCAGCAACTAGCACTTTAGGGGCATTTTCATGTAGCACATTCATGGTTCTGCAATATGTCCAACAGAGCGGCAAATCATTGACATCTTAACTAAGCCACTTGTAAAAGGGAAATTCAAGATGTTCAAATAGAAATTTGGTGTGCCGGAGAACACCATTATCAGTAAGACGATTGTTGGTGAAAGTATCTCCAATAATCTTCTACACAAGTAGATCCACCCAACTGTTCAAGGAGGCATATCACTCTTGAGCTATAGAAAAGAGCGCTCATACAGGCCCACCAGCTTTAGATAATGCATCCACCACCACCAGCTAATCTGAGAGGCATGTGTGGCCAGATAAAGAGAGGCTATTATAAATTATATTTCTAAGGTTTCCTTAGGATAAAGAAAATTGTATTCCCATGTGTCATTTAACCTTCAAAATTCATGGGGATTCTATGAACATATACACAAATTACAAGCAAGAAATAACCATAATTAGGTGAACACTTTGAAGGATATATACACAGAAATGTGGGCTTCAGAGAACTCGGAAGTTCAGACCACTAAATATAGAGTACACCTTATTGGATCTATAAGAGAGAGCACAGAGGTACGGATTCATTCATTGAGTCTTGAGTCAGCAGCTAGCAGTTTAGGGGCATTTTCATGTAGCACATTGTTTTCATGTTCAGAATTAATAAAGGTAGTGACAGGTTTTGACAGTCCTTTACTGAAATCTGTTTGCCACGAGTTGGTAAACTTCTACAAACATCCTCCCGCACCCGAGATAGTCTATTTACATACATTCCGTTGTTTACCATTTCAAGGGCACTCACCTGCAAGAAAGAATTGACCCCTTACTAACACACAAGGCTAGCAAAAAAAGCACAATTGACAACTCAGACTTTGGACACAACTATGATTTAATGTGATAATCAAAGTCGCATGGAAGTCTATAAAGATCTAGTATTTCATAATCAATCTGAAGACACTGAGATCAAGGATACGGTTTAGAAGGGAGCCATGGTTCTGTAATATGTCCAACATAGCGGCAAGTCATTGACATCTTAGCTAAGCCACTTGCAAAAGGGAAATTCAAGAAGTTCAAATAGGAACTTGGTGTGTTGGAGAACACCATTATCAGTAAGAGCATTGTTAGTGAAAGTATCTCCAATAATCTTCTACACAAGTAGATCCACCCAGTTTTTCAAGGAGGCATATCACTCTTGAGTTATAGGAGAGAGCGCTCACAGAGGCCCGCCAGCTTTAGATAACGCATCCACCACCACCATTCCTAAGTTTGATTCACTTGCAAATGCTTTTGATAAACGCTAGTACACCTTATTGGATCTATAAAAGAGAGCACAGAGGTATCGATTCATTCATTGAGTCTTGAATCAGTAGCTAGCAGTTTAGGGGCATTTTCATGTAGCAAATTCCTGGTTCTGCAATATGTCCAACAGAGTGGCAAATCGTTGACATCTTAACTAAGCCACTTGCAAAAGGGAAATTCAAGATGTTCAAATAGCAATTTGGTGTGCTGGAGAACACCATTATCAGTGAGACGATTGTTGGTGAAAGTATCTCCAATAATTTTCTACATAAGTAGATCCACCCAACTGTTCAAGGAGGCATATCACTTTTGAGCTATAGAAAAGAGCACTCATACAGGCCCACCAGCTTTAGGTAACGCATCCACCACCACCAGCTAATCTGAGAGGCATGTGTGGCCAGATAAAGAGAGGCTATTATAAATTCTATTTCTAAGGTTGGCTTAGGATAAAGAAAATTGTATTCCTAAGTTTGAGTCACTTGCAAACCCTTTTGATAAACCCTGTTACACCTTATTGGATCTATAAGAGAGAGCACTCCTCTTTTCATGTTCAGAATTAATAAAGGTAGTGACATGTTTTGACAGTCCTTTACTGAATTACAATACTACAATGTAATATCCCTATGATGCTTATGTGTATCATATTTCATTTGCTAAAAGCATAGTACAAACAAAGACAGCAATAATCAACCTATCCAGTCAGACCTAAAGTGCACACATCAAACTTTTGGAATGTGCTAAGTCAATTAGCAGAAAACGTTAGCCATCGATGGGCATTTTTGTCAAACTTTTGGAATGTACCAAGCCTAAAGTGTGCACCGGACAGTGAGTAGCAGAAGAAGAAAGTGGCTTTAAATCAGAAGTATGTGTTCCGCTAAGTTGGTGTTTTTCTAGGTGGTTGAAGTGTTGTAGTGTAGGACAAACTGTGGAGCATCTTAAGACTGTTAGAAGGGCAGCAAGAAGGACTCTCTGTTTTGCCCTAGGGATTTCCTAAACTTGCTTAGGGATAAATTTTTGAATGGACAAATAATATCTTTGTGGCTTTCCATGTTCAGAATTAATAATATCTTTGTGGATTTTCATGTTCAGTATTAATAAAGGTATTGATAGGTTTTGACAGTCCTTTACTGAAATCTATTTGCCACGAGTTGGAAAACTTCTACGAACATCCTCCCGCACCCCAGATAGTCTATTTACATACATTCCCTTATTTACCATTTCAAGGGCGCTCACCTGCAAGAAAGAACTAGACAGACTTGGAGCCCTATACCATGGATACAGGTAGTGAATCGGGAATGTTACGACCCCTTACTAACACACAAGGCCAACAAAAAAAGCACAATTGACAACTCAGACTTTGGACACAACTATGATTTAATGTGATAATCAAAGTTGCATGGATGTCTATAAAGATCTAGTATTTCACAATCAATCCAAAGACACTGAGGTCAAGGATATGGTTTAGAAGGGAGCCATGGTTCTGCAATATGTCCAACATAGCGGCAAGTCATTGACATCTTAACTAAGCCACTTGTAAAACGGAAATTCAAGATGTTCAAATATGAAGAATGTTTCAACATGCACCTTATGATATCAACCAACTAAATCTATATTTCTAGGCACTGTCACTAGGTAAACTTTAATTGGTTATGGAACTTCACAATGGAATGCTACCATAGTCTCTACTAGTTCATTAATTGAATTAACCAAATTAATTGGAAAAGTTGTCAATTTAAGATCCAACGAGCCCTTCCCAATGCCTATATGACTCGACTAGCTTCCTTTCATGAGTCTTTATTGCACCGATACAGTTGTTTGACTACCACAAATGTTAATTTTGAAGAACTTTGAAACCCTTTCAAAGATATACAAAAGTAGAGGAATCACAATTATGCAGGTAGCTCAAATGGGGGTAATGCACCACTTCAAATTTGCATTTTCTAAAACATTCTTGGCTTAATACTCGGGAAAAAAAATGACTATGGATGTAGATCTGCCTTTAATAGGGGATATACTAGACTAATAGGGGATATACTAGACTAATAGATGGCTCTTGCCCAAAGGATTCTTTTTACTTTCCAACTCCAACTCCAATTGGTCGAGTAGTTAATTTATCACCTTCTAAACTATTAAATTTCAATATCGAATTCAACAAGAGTGTATTGTGCCATATACAAACAAGTGAAGGCACATCACAGTTCTCAAGGAGGCATATCACTCTTGAGTTATAGAAGAAAGGGCTCATACAGGCCGGCTAGCTTTAGATAAGGCATCCACCACCACTAGCTAATCTGAGAGGCATGTGTGGCCAGATATAGAGAGACTATTGTAAATTCTATTTCTGAGTTTGACTGAGGATAAAGGAAATTGTATTCCTAAGTTTGAGTCACTTGCAAACCTTTTTAATAAACCCTAGTACACCTTATTGGGTATATAAGAGAGAGCACAGAGGTACGGATTCATTCATTGAGTCTTGAATCAGCAGCTAGCAATTTAGGGGAATTTTCATGAAGCACATTGTTTTCATGTTCAGAATTAATAAAGGTAGTGACAGGTTTTGACAGTCCTTTACTCAAATTTGTTTGCCACGAGTTGGAAAACTTCTACAAACATCCTCCCACACCCCAGGCACCCTATTTACATACATTCCGTTGTTTACCATTTCAAGGGCACTCACCTGCAAGAAAGAACTAGACAGACCTGGAGCCCCCCTGACTATTTATTCCCTAATGCAACCCATACAAAAAACACCACTAGTAAATTATTCCACAGTTCCCATAGTGTAATATGCTTAGCTCAAAAATGAGTCACTTAGTTTTTAAATGACTACTTAGTTCAAAATAGTAATCTTGAATGACTAATTAGAGAAGAAGCTAGTTAGTTCTTGAATAAGTAAGTAGTTCAAAAAAGTAATCAGATAAGAACACAAGTTCAAAAACAGTGATTAGATAAGAATACAAATATATTATATGGATATCCAGTTCTTGAATGACTACTGAGCTCCAAACAAAAAATCTTCACAAGCTTATGAAAAAAATTCATACTTCCAGTTCTTCTCAAGTAGCACATTACAGAGGGTAAAATAAGTCATTATGTACGCACAATGACATCCGAACTATCCAACAGGAAGCTGCTGTGTACATGGAAATCTCGTAACCTGTATGTAACATCAGTAACGTCTTCTAGATATTTTTCATATGTCAGTCCTGTTAGAGATGGACAAAGTTCTAAAAGCAAATTGCCTTTTAGAATGCACTTGTAATGAACATTTGCTTCTGTTTGGATGATGCAATGCAATTGTAAACAGCGTCGATATGTGGTTAACTCTTGACATGTGGAACAGTTAAGTTGATCTGTGGAAACTATTCCAAATGTGTCTGCTGGAACAGAGAAATTGTTGCAGATTGTAACAAAAGGTTCTGCGTGTATATCTGCTATCTTTAACATTCCTTTAACCTGCTTCATGTTGCAGTGCAATTTTAGGGTTAGATATTGTAATAAAAAAATACTAGGAGGACAATAAATGAAAGAGCATAATTTAGGAGAATAGGTTGCAGTACAGTTTTAGCATTAGATATTGTAATAAAAAACATAATTTAGAAGAATAGCAAATAATGTATCCAAACAACAAATAAAGAATTAGAAATTATATTTTGTGGACTAGGAAACAACCTTTGTTGTCGACATAGTTAGTTTGCTGAGGTCTGCAAGTACTCTGTTCGAATTGACGGCTGTTATGAAGGTGGATTTGCATGTGCGTAGTGATCTGTACTCTTTTCCTCTAACAAGATTCCGAAACAAAACCATTGGTGCTTCTTGTTTTGAAATTTGTTTTTGTATTGATTTGAAAATTGGTTGAAATGTAGTGAAAAGATAAACCTGAATTGCAAAATGTACCAAGTGTTAACACTAATACAATTGCTTTTAACTAAATGTAAAAAAGTATAAATGGTCGAGTTTGTATATACCGTAGCTTTTCCTTTTTGAGATTGGCCATCCTTGATATTTAGGACATATTGACTAGCTATTTCTTTTGGTGATGTTACAAGACGAGCTACTGTACCGATTGCAAATCCAGTTGTGTTTGTGAGTTGGCTAATAGTGGTTGTCGGTACAAATGTATATTGCGTACACACGGCTGGGATAGTTCCTATGATGCTTTTGTCATGTAACACTCATATGCAGCTACAGTCTCCATGGTCATAAACTGTTTTGGGAGAGACCTTAAAATCTCTTATACAGATTCCTTGGCCGACTACAAGGTTGTCCTCGGCAGTAGGAATGAGATTATGTGGAACATTCAATGTGATTGCCATATTCCCTTTGCTGTCCACTAGGTCAGCACGTAACAATTGAATGTCATGTATTTGATCAACCATTGTTTTATAAATGACAAGAACATCCCCGTGAAAGATTCTTCCCAGTTTCAGGATTTTCAGTTCCTGTATTGTGATTGGAGTGCATAGTTGATCGTTGGAGCTTATTTCAGATTTCTTTTCATGTTTTTGCCTGTAGAACAATATTAAAAAGAATCTGAATTAGCATAATGTTTGTATTATGAAACTTGTAAGAAAATATTTAAAGGTTATTTAGTTACTTTTTATCAGTTTCTGAGACGCTGGAAGTTTCTAGGAGAGCGCAAGCCTCTAGAGAAGTCTCTGGAGTAGTAATTTCTTCGTGTTGTTTTTTTATGTTAGTTACCTATACACATATGAGTACAAGCTATTAGGTTTACAAGCAAAATGTGTTCTATGCAATTCTAGATCTGTGCATAATACTATTCTCTGTGTTGTTGCCTTGATTAGTTTGCACAAAGTGTTGCAAGGTAGCTGCAAGACATAGACTTTCAGTTGGATATGAAGTTTAGCAAATTGTAGAGAAACTTGTGTACCAGTGCTACATTGATTTTGCAGTGAGAAAAGCAAGAGTGCAAAAAGGTGGAAAACATAGAAAATTGTAGAGAAAATTGTATACCAATGCTAGATTGATTTTGTCGTGAGAAAGCCAAAAGTGCAAAAAAATTTGCTGTGGGTAAACCGAAAGTGCAAAAAGTGGGAAATATAGCGAATTGTAGAGAAACTTGTATACCAATGCTACATTGATTTTGCAGTGAGAAGGCCAAAAGTGCAAAAAAGTGGAAAACATAGGTTTTGTTTTATGGCATGTTTAACAGATTGCACAGGAAAGGGTCGTTAGAGCTGTAGTAGCGCATAGAGTATGCCATGATCAGACCAATATGCCCATGTTACATTTATTTCACACTGTTTTATAGGAAAAGTTTTCCAGATATGGTCTATTATTGTTTTCCGTTGCGGAGATAGTTTGCTTGTTATTTCTTGTAAGTTTTCCATTTCCATAAATTGTACAAAGTTTTTGCTGCGAGTTGTTTGTTGTTTGATGTCAATGTTGAGATCACCAATAACTAAAAAAACACAATTAGTATATGTAGTTTGCGATTTTGCTTCCTTTATTATTTGCATTATCGTGGATACTTGTTCAAATGGTGCTGCATAAATGTTCATTACGCAAATCGGCTGCTGAAAGTACATGTCAATTAGGGTAAGCTCTATTTTGTTTTCGCAAAATGTCTTTATTGCCTTAATAGGTATTTTTTTGTTTATGCAAGTAAGAATTCCATGTGTCGAATGTGCAATGGCAAAATTGAATGATAAGAATTCCTTGTCTACTGGCGGAATGTAGAGATGAGTTTCTTGAAAACAAAGGATCATATTCTCCATTAAGTCATTGCGGTGAATCACGTCACTAAGGTGTGCAAGTAGACTACGTGTGTTTAGACTTGTAATTGACAAAACATCCTTGTTATCAGATTTCTTCTTTACGAATTCTAGTTTCCATGCAGCAATTGTTTCTAGTCGTGCCATTGCATTGATTATCTTGTTTTTGATATGGAAGTTTTGTTGTGTCAGTTTGTTAATCAAGTATAGTGACTCGATAGTTCTAACATGTGATAATGCAGTGTAGACTAGACCATGTTTTGTGACACTACTTGGGTCAAATGCAAGTTGACCTAATTTCAACCCTTGTGTTCGATGTATTGTTCATGCATAGGCTAATTGGATTGGAAATTGTTTGCAAATTGTAATTTGTAATTTGTTATGAGACATTGCTAGCGATTTTGCAATTCGAAGGATTGGTGTCCAATTTGGCAATATATTTATGTCGTATAGTTGTTTGAATTTGTTTCTTTGTTGTTTGCCAATTTTTGTATCTGAGAATTCTATCCAGACAATGTCAGGTCTGTTGTTATTAGATGAATAGGATTTGAAAATCCCTTCAGCACCATTAACCAATCCATCACTTGTATTGTAATTTCCTGCATATAGTTCAACTAACATGTTTTGTTTAACTGTGATTGTTGATGGCAATGAGATTGCTTTATCAAAAGCAAAATAGCTCGATCCAGGAGTCTCATAGTTATCAATTGCAAGTAGCGTTATTTGTTCCCCCTCTATTAGAGAAAGCATTTTTGCATTGTGATTATGGACATCTTTGTTTCGATAGAAAATGTATGGGAAAACTAGACCTAAAGGTGCCATCCTGTAACAGTTATTGTTTACATAAGCAATATCTTGATCTGTTTGCGTGTTTAATCTCATCCTATTTAGTACATCAATGAACAATGGGTATTTTTGGCGCATTGTTGTGTGCAATTGATAAAATTTTATTTTCTCTGGACAAAAGTCGTATGGAATTATGTTTTTGTGGATTTTTGGGTTTTCAAAGATTAGAGAATCTCTGACTGGGTTTGCCTGGTAAAGATCACCAAAGAATATGACGTCAACATTAGCAAAGTATGAAGTTGGTGTGTGTAAGATTTGTCGAAGTCGCTTATCAATTTGATATAGTGTTGTTGCACCAACAAGCAATGCCTCATCTATGAGGAGTACACGCAATTGTTGGAAATGCTTCGATAATGTGTCTAATTTTTCATTGTTTAGCGACGGGCAATCTGCTTTGTTAAAGGGAAAATAGAATGCAGAATGCAATGTCACACCACCAGCATTAAAGGCATCTTTGCCCGTGTGTGCAGTGATTATTCCTATTAGTTGTGATGGGTTATAAGGCAATGCCACATTGTGTATGCGTACTAAGGATTGGAAGATTTCCTTAGTTCTGTGTGTCTTTCCTGTTCCTACACCCCCTGTTAATAAAAAATAGATTAGTTCATCTAGTCTGTACAATTTTCTTGTTATAACATCAGTCACTATGCTTGCTTGTTCTGTGTTTAATTGACGCATTAATTCATAGTACTCTACGTCTTCAACTATATGTGGTTGTTTGACGATTTCATATGGCCTTGTAGATCGTAGAGAAAACTTCTTTGTATCTTGGAAATGTTCCAAGTCAGTTTGGAAGTCATAGTTTTCGTATTTGTCATCTATTGATTTGTTAAAAGTTGTGGTTTTTGTTTCATTTGATTTCAAACTATCTATGTCGAATATTTGTTCAGTTTCTGTTTCTACTCTGTGCATTGTGTCATCTATGTCACCCCATGTAGTTGTTGTAACAAATTTGAACTTTTGTTCATTTTGCTTGACTATTTCTTCGAATGCAAGATATGTAGATTGCCAACTTGTGTGATGTTGCTTAATTGCAGTTTCACTTACTCGATAGGGGTAGTATAACATTAATTGCTCTCTACAGTGGTTTTCAATGTCCTTGTATTTGTTATGTCTAACAGGTCGAATGACATATGGTCTACTTGATTTTCTGTGTTTTTGTCCTTTCTTTGTATAACTAGATGCAAATTCTGCTAAGCATACAAGTTCAATTGTGGTAGGTCGCAGAACATAGTAGTCAATAATTGATGGGCACATTATGTCTTCTGAGTCATATGCCTCCTTTTGCAGGTCCTTTTTTCTTTTAAGAACAAATGCACGATCATCCACAGGAGATGTGTTAATGAATACACACTTTCGTGAACTACAATTTAGTGGAAGTGATAACACAATATGCATTGCCTATTGTGCAAACATTTTTTGCAACTTGACCAAAGATTTTCCTAGAGAACTAATGGTCTTTAGGATATCAGATTTTGTTTTCACATGATCTTCGCGTATGTTTTTAAATGTCCTTGTGAGTGTTCTATATTCTTTCGTCATATAGGAACTGCAATTCATTGCAGCTACATATGAGTCAAGTACAAATTGGGAATCAGTGTTTGCAATCCAAATTCCTGGAATGTGTTTTGTAAAGCTATTTGTCCAGGTGTCAACTAGTTTTCTTTGCAATAAGAGTGTTGTTCAATTTAGTGTACATTGGATGACATGTATGTATTCATTGTGTACTAGTCCAAGGTTGGCCAGAAACCTATCAAATGTATCATTTTCACTGTACCTTGTGTTGTTTATTGTTTCAAAGATTAGTTTTGCATGTGTTTTTGTTCTATCACTATCGAATTCAAGAGGCTCAAGTATTTTTGTTGCTTTCATGGGTGGTATTGGGAAATTCAATCTGCAATTAGACTTTGCATGCTTCCTACAACTTTTTGTGTGACAATGGTGTTGTAGAGCTCTAAGTTCCTTTGCAAGTAGGAATGAATTAGTTGACAAGTAATTGTCAACGAATTGTTCAACTTCAATGTTTGCATTTTGACCATAGATTGGTGCAGATTTTATCCAAAGTAAACCATGTTCATGTTCACTTCCCCGATTCTGGAATTCAGTTACAAAGAAGTGGTCATTGAGTTCTCCATAATACTTGTGATCATGAGATACCAATTGATGTAGTGCGTCCCTCCTAGATCTATAGTAATGTACACAAGTAACAGGGTCGTTTCTTATTAACGAGCTAGGTTCATTTTCATCAAGTTCATTTGTCTTTGGTTTTCTAGTATTCTATTTTATGTCTCTCAATGTATCCATTAAAGGATCCCAAAGATGCTCGGCACTGCTAAAGGAAACAAAGAAAGTGGGCGGCCCTAGTTGTCGAATAATTGCATAAAGTTTGTTCTGTATTTGCTGGTGGTAGTCACATGAGGTACGAATTGTTTTTAGATCCATGTACCCAATGTTAGAATTTAAAATTCGATCTAGGTTTGGTTTTGACTTAACATCTCTTGCAACTAGTTTTCTACCTTTCAATTGCCCTTTTCTAATTCTAATCCACATTGTATTCAAGACTTGATTTATGATAATGCGAGTTGCTTTATAAAACAAGTTTGTAGTATGATAAGCAAAATCGTGGTTTTTATGCAGCACTTCCCAGTGACAAATCTTTTGATATGTAAAGTTTTTGTAGATCTCAACTGGGCGTTTGTTGCCATAGAAAAGCGACAGAAAACTCATTTCTTCTGAGTACTTATCTCTGAAGATTCCTAATGGCATGTATCTGGTAGCAGGTGCAATGTTAATTTGTCTGTTTACAAGGTCATAGACAGTGTGTGCATCAATGAATCCATGCACCAATGTTTTTGTCGTTGGTTCATCGTTTCCTTGGTTATCGTCTTCGCTATCATCAATGTCACTTGAAATTTGATATGCCTCTTGGTTTTGTAAGAATGCCTCTTTCCAGTTGTCATCTATGGTAGCATTCTCGAGCTTGTAAAGCATTCTTTTGCATAATTGTTTTAATGCTTTAATCACTTTGTGAATGTTAACTCGACCAAATGCATATGAACTTTTGAATCTTAAACTCTTTTTGAGAACAACGGCAATCGTGTCAGTGTCTTTTATAGTTCAGGGCAATGCAGATTGAATTCTAGAAATATTTTTTGGGACATTGATGACTCCTCCAGTTAAGCCTAGTTGCGGCTTCTTATGCTGATGGCCCATTTCTTTTATTTGCAAGAAGGGCAACCTTAATGCAACTAGCCTTTCTTTCAGTTCAGTGAGTTGTGTGAGTTTCCTAGTGGCATTATTTCTTCTTATTTGTTCAGGAACTGCATATTTAGCAATTGTTCCATGTTCAATTGCTTTTTTGCAGTGTTTACAAATGTAGCCATCTTCAACACGAGATTTAACATCCTCGAAACTAGTTGATAGTTTCCTAATCTTATTTTGTCTTGTTTGATTTGCTTGTTCCAAGAAGCAAATGTCTCTTTTGAAAAAGGTTCTTTCACATGATGAACAATTGAAAATAGGTGTTTCACTTATTTTTCTTTGATATATTTCATCAAACTTCGATAATTCTATTAATTTGTTTGTTGATCTTGACTGAACCGATAGGCTAGATTTTCCTGATTTCTTTGATTGTGCTGAAAGCTCCTTTGATCTTGTTGCAAATGGATTGTAGTCCACGTGTTCTATGACTATTTCTTGTTTCATTGTTGCTGTGTTGAATGCGAGTCTTATCTTCTGTGTTTTCAATTTTTCCCATATAATGCCTTTAAGAAAACGTAAAGATAAATGTTTCCTCTGTTTGCCTAATGGACAAGAATTTACAGTTTCTATTTGCGCGTTGGTCCTAATATGTTTTTCCAAGTTTCTAAGTGGTCGAAACCTCAATGTCTCACTAACATCTTCTGTGTTTTCTAGAACTTTTGTCTGTTTGCCTAATGGACGAGAAGTTACCATTTTTCTTTGTGCGTTTTTTCTAATATGTTTTTTCAAGTTTCTAAGTGATTGAAATCTTAGTGTCTCACTAACATCTACTCTGTTTTCTAGAACTTTTGTCTGTTTGCCTAATGGGCGAGAAGTTACCATTTATGTTTGTGCATTGGTTCTAATATGTTTTTCCAAGTTTCTCAGTGATCAGAATCTCAGTGTCCCACTGACATCTTCTGTGTTCTCTAGAACTACTTGTTGTTTCATTGTAATTTTGTTATATTGAATGCCTATTTTTTTCCTTTTCACATTTTTCCGAGCAATGTCCTTAAGCACATGCAAAGATAAACCTCTCTTGTGCTTGTTTAAATGACAAGATGGTTTTAATTTAGTTTGATCAAATTGACATTTTGTTTCAGATTGTGTTTCAGTGTTGTTCTTTGGAGAATGCGATGAATGAAACATTACAACCTCCTCAGTATTTGATGCGATTGCTAGATCAGATGTTCTAGTGTTAGCTAAAGATATCTTTATTTCACTTGTACCTTCTTTACTTGGAAGAAGACATGTTTCCATGTTATCTTGTTTACTGCATAAGTTCATTTGTTCATATGAGTTGCTTGTTTCTTGTTGGAAGCTAGAATGCATTGTTGATTGCTTATGAATGAGAGGTTCAAAGTGCCCATTCAAAGGGTCCTCGTTGTGGAATAATATGTCATAATTATCTGTTTTAAGACTCGAATTGAAGTGCAAATAAGGTCTCATCTGTGTTTTGGACCAAACCCTAATTGGAATTTTCAGCCAATTTGAGAGCCAATGGATACAGAAAATATCTCCCCATAAACCTCTGGATCCTAGGGGTATATTGTTTGAGGCAGATCTGGCCATTTTGTCTAAATATATTTCCCGGTTGCTAATGTTATGCATTTCTTTAAGTGACTCTTCATGCAGTTCATGTTCGTAAGACAAAATTGCCTCTCTATATTGTTTTTCAAGACAGTCTCTAAAATACTATATTGTTCCTTTCCTTAGCTCTACTGATGTGTATTGAAAATCTAACAAAAGTTCTAAACTATCAAATAAACAGTCTCCAATTAGATATGCAAATTTGTTCACACGAAATAAGTGATGCTTTTGCAAGAGTAATTGCAACTTGTGCTCCTCAGACATAGTAGACATGTTTCTAAGTGATTGAAATCTCAATGTCTCACTAACATCTTCTTGTTGTTTCATTGTAATTTTGTTATAGTCAATTCCTATTTTTTGTCTTTTCAAATCCTTCTGAGCAATGTCCTTAAGAACATGCAAAGATACACTTCTCTTGTGCTTGTTTAAGAGACAAGATGGTTTTAATTTAGTTTCAACAGATTGACATTTTGTTTTAGGTTGTGCTTTAGTATTGTTCTTTGAGGAATGTGCTGAATGAAACATTACAACATCTTGTTCATATGAGACATTGGTTTGTTGTTGGAAGGTACAATCAATTGTAGGCTGCCTACGAACCAAAGTTTTGAAGTGCCCATTCAGAGGATCCTCGTCATAGAATAATATGTCACACGTATTTGCCGTAAGACTTGAATTGAAATCCAAATAAATCCTCATCTTTGTTTTGGACCAAACTCTAATTGGAATTTTCAGCCAATTTGAGAGCCAATGGATACAAAAAATATCTCCCCATAGACCTATAGATCCTAAGGGTATATTGTTTGAGGCAGATCTAGCCATTTTGTCTAAATAGATTTCACAGTTGCTAATGTTATGCATTTCTTGAAGTGACACTTCATGCAGTTCATGTTCATAAGACAAAATCGCTTCTCTATCTTGTTTTTCGAGACAGTCTCTAAAATACTCTATTGTTCCTCTTCTTAGCTCTACTGATGTGTATTGGAAATCTAGCAAAAGTTCTAAAATATCGAATAAACAGTCTCCAATTAGAAATGAGAAATTGTCCACACGACATAAGTGATGCTTTTGCAAGACTAATTGCAATTTGTGTTCCTCAGACATAGGATACATGATAATGACTAAATGTTCGATGCAATATTATGTTTAGTCATGAAATGCAATTACAGGTCACAAAGCAAGTTGAACAACGCAAATGCAGATAGAATAGAGAATCATTGTGTGTACCTTTGGGACTGCAAATGTCTACCGAACTGCTCAGACTGTTTATGTCGGATAAGATCCAATGCAGAGTTTTGATATCAGAGTTCAAAATGCCACTGCCAAAGACCAAAAAGAACCTGTTGTACATTAGGACCAGTGATTGTAAATGTATATCATTCCACTCACCAGTCAAATACAGCGTAAAATTAATAAGTGAGATAAAGAAATACAACTTAGTTGATGCACTTGCAAGACTAATTGCAATTTGTGTTCCTCAGACATAGGATACATGATGATGACTAAATGTTCGATGCAATATTATGTTTAGTCATGTAATGCCATTATAGGTCACAAAGCAAGTTGAACAATGCAAATGCATATAGAACAGAGAATCATTGTGTGTACCTTTGGGACTGCAAAGGTCTACTGAACTGCTCAGACTGTTTATGTCAGATAAGATCCAATGCAGAATTTTGATATCAGAGTTCAAAATGCCACTGCCAAAGACAAAAAAGAACCTGTTGTACGTTAGGACCAGTGATTGTAAATGTATATCATTCCACTGACTAGTCAAATACAGCTTAAAATTAATAAGTGAGATGAAGAAATACAACTTAGTTTTAAAACGAAATGAGAAAGCAAATTTATTGTATGAATATCTAGTTCTTGAATGACTAATCAGAGAAGAAAGCCACTTAGTTCTTAAAGCTTATAGTTCAAAATTTTGTAGTTATCAATTACTGTGGTGATTATTATAATATCTATATGTAGCCATGGAAACATGATTTTAATAAGCATAAGGAAGCATTAGTTTGTCCGAAACTGGGTAAGAAAGCCTAGTCTCTTTATTGAATAATGGTACAAAAAATCTCTCAGGGCCATTGGTAATGCTATTTGTAAGTTTATTACCCTGAGCCTAAAGACCAGGGCTTTGCAATCCTCTACAACTGCCCAAATCGGCATTAATATGGCCTATGCAAAGGTAGTCCTGAAAAGCTTGGTTCCATGCCATTTCTTGAACGCTAAATGCCCTCGGTTATTCTGTTCATTGTCGAAAGAAGTATCCTTGTCCAATGTCATAACCAAAGAAGATGCATTTTTAAATGTGAAGATATATAGCTACTGTAATGAATGACTTTAGATTCTTTTTATTAAGGATATAGCTTCAATGCACCCTTAAAGTCTCTGTCTCTCGGTCGGGTATGACTCTACTGGCTTTAGTGTGCCTAAGACGTGTAGGGATACGATGGCCCACGACTTTCAGGGAGCGGGATGGCCCACAGAGAATAAATATCTTTCCTAGCAAGGAAAATATAATGGATAAGGCAGGCTGGCTCATGTTAATTTCGAAGAACTTTGAAACTCTTTCAAAGATATACAAAAGTAGAGGAATCACAAGTATGCAGATAGCTCAAATGGGGGTAATGCACCACTTCAAATTTGCATTTTCTAAAACATTCTTGGCTTAATACTTGGAAAAAACAATGACTATGGATGTAGATCCGCCTTTAATAGGGGATAGATGTGGCAATTATGTAGTCTATTCAGTAGCTGAAGAGGATGGATTAGGCATTGATACATGAAAAGGATTTGAAATTAAACCCACCAGGCAAAGCTAATAGGTGTACCCAACCCCAAGGAATTGTGTTGTTGTAAGAGGGAGTATAGATTTATAGTCATTGAAGAGGGCTTTGAGGAGATACTTGTGGAATCCCTAAACCAGAGACAACCTTGGTCTAACAATTATATATTCGATGGATAAACAAAAATGCAAAACGTTGATTAGAGTGAAAAGAATTCCCAACTAGACTACTAGATGGCTATTAATAATTTCAATATCGAAATCAAGAACAGTGTATTGTGCCATATAGAAACAAGTGAAGGCATATCACAGTTCTCAAGGAGGCATATCGCTCTTGAGTTATAGAAGAAATGCTTGTTGTTCCTACTTTGTTGATAGTTGGGTGTTTCTTTGTGAATCTAATAGTCATTGAAGAGGGCTTTGAGCAGATACTTGTGGAATCCCTGAACCAGAGACAACCTTGGTTTAACAATTATATATTCGATGGATAAACAAAAATGCAAAACGTTGATTAGAGTGAAAAGAATTACCAACTAGGCTAATAGATGGCTATTAATAATTTCAATATCGAATTCAACAACAGTGTATTGTGCCATATAGAAACAAGTGAAGGCAGATCACAGTTCTCAAGGAGGCATATCACTCTTGAGTTATAGAAGAAAGGGCTCATACAGGCTGGCCAGCTTTAGATAAGGCATCCACCACCACCAGCTAATCTGAGAGGCATCTGTGGCCAGATAAAGAGAGACTATTGTAAATTCTATTTCTGAGTTTGACTTAGGATAAAGAAAATTGTATTCCTAAGTTTGAGTCACTTGCAAACCCTTTTAATACACCCTAGTACACCTTATTGGATCTATGTTGTAAGAGGGAGTATAGATTTATCTCGTTGTTCCTACTTTGTTGATAGTTGGGTGTTTCTTTGTGAATCTAATAGTCATTGAAGAGGGCTTTCAGCAGATACTTGTGAAATCCCTGAACGAGAGACAACCTTGGTCTAACAATTATATATTCGATGGATAAACAAAAATGTAAAACGTTGATTAGAGTGAAAAGAATTACCAACTAGACTAATAGATGGCTCTTGCCCAAAGGATTCTTCTTACTTTCCAACTCCAACTCCAATTGGTGGAGTAGTTAATTTATCACCTATTAATAATTTCAATATTGAATTCAACAACAGTGTATTGTGCCATATAGAAACAAGTGAAGGCAGATCACAGTTCTCAAGGAGGCATATCACTCTTCAGTTATAGAAGAAAGGGCTCATACAGGCTGGCCAGCTTTAGATAAGGCATCCACCACCACCAACTAATCTGAGAGGCATGTGTCTCCAGATAAAGAGAGACTATTCTAAATTCTATTTCTGAGTTTGACTTAAGATAAAGGAAATTGTATTCATAAGTTTGAGTCACTTGCAAACACTTTTAATAAACCCTAGTACACCTTATTGGATCTATAAAAGAGAGAACAGAGGTATGGATTCATTCATTGAGTCTTGAATCAGGAGCTAGGTGTTTAGGGGCATTTTCATGTAGCACATTCTTTTCATGTTCAAAATTAATAAAGGTAGTGACAGGTTTTGACAGTCCTTTTGGATTCTTTTTACTCTCCAACTCCAACTCCAATTGGTGGAGTAGTTAATTTATCACCTTCTAAACTATTAATAATTTCAATATCGAATTCAACAACAGTGTATTGTGCCATATAGAAACAAGTGAAGGCACATCACAGTTCTCAAGGACGCATATCACTCTTGAGTTATAGAAGAAAGGACTCACACAGGTCGGCCAGCTTTAGATAAGGCATCCACCACTACCAGCTAATCTGAGAGGCATGTGTGGCTAGATAAAGAGAGACTATTGTAAATTATATTTCTGAGTTTGACTTAGGATAAAGGAAATTGTATTCCTAAGTTTGAGTCACTTGCAAACACTTTTAATAAACCCTAGTACACCTTATTGGATCTATAAGAGAGAGCACAGAGGTACGGATTCATTCATTGAGTCTTGAATCAGCAGCTAGCAGTTTAAGGGCATTTTCATGTAGCACATTATTTTCATGTTCAGAATTAATAAAGGTAGTGACAGGTTTTGACAGTCCTTTACTGAAATCTGTTTGCCACGAGCCTAAAGACCAGGGCTTTGCAATCCTCTACAATTGCCCAAATCTAGATTAATATGGCCCGTGCAAAGGTATTGCAGAAAAGCTTGGTTCCATGCCATTTCTTGAACACTGAATACCCCCGGTTATTCGATTCAACGCCGAAATAAGTATCCTTGTCCAATGTCATAACCAAAGAAGATGCATTTTTAAATGAGAAGATATATAGCTACTGTAATGAATGACTTTAGATCCTTTTTATTAAGGATATAGCTTCAATGCACCCTTTTGGGAGGGACAAATAAATCTAAATATAGGGAGAGGAATGTCAACTTCTTGACAATTGCATCTGTAATTGCGCTGCATTTTGCTTTGCATTGTTGTCTTCGACTGTGCATAGAGATGTGAAGAATGTTTCAACATGGGCCTTATCATATCAACCAACTAAATCTATATTTATAGGCACTGGCACTAGGTAAACTTTAATGGGTTATGGAACTTCACAATGGAATGCTACCCTAGCCTCTACTAGTTTACTAATTGAATTAACCAAATTAATTGGAAAAGCTGTCAATTTAAGATCCAACTTGTCCTTCCCAATGCCTATATGACTCGACCAGCTTCCTTTAATGAGTCTCTATTGCACCGATACAGTTGTTTGACTACCACACATGTTAATTTTGAAGAACTTTGAAACTCTTTCAAAGATATACAAAAGTAGAGGAATCACAAGTATGCAGATAGCTCAAATGGGGGTAATGCACCACTTCAAATTTGCATTTTCTAGAACATTCTTGGCTTAATACTTGGAAAAGACAATGACTATGGA
Source organism: Pinus taeda (assembly GCA_000404065.3). Classification (NCBI taxonomy): domain Eukaryota; kingdom Viridiplantae; phylum Streptophyta; class Pinopsida; order Pinales; family Pinaceae; genus Pinus; species Pinus taeda. Next base: position 92,944 of record APFE030741670.1, read on the forward strand.
TGTAGATCCGCCTTTAATAGGGGATAGATGTGGCTATTATGTAGTCTATTCAGTAGATGAAGAGGATGGATTAGGCATTGATACATGAAAAGGATTCAAAATTAAACCCACCAAGCAAAGCTAACAGGTGTACCCAACCCCAAGGAATTCTGTTCTTGTAAGAGGAAGTATAGATTTATCTTGTTGTTCCTACAATGTATCAAATCAATTAACAGAAAATGCTTGAAAATTATATAAAGAAATAAACAAATTTTATAATAATTAAAAAAATGAATCAGAAATTGTTCACACGACATAAGTGGGGATAGATGTGGCAATTATGTAGTCTATTCAGTGGTTGAACAAGATGGATTAGGCATTGATACATGAAAAGGATTCGAAATTAAACCCACCAGGCAAAGCTAATAGGTGTACCCAACCCCAAGGAATTTTGTTCTTGTAAGAGGGAGTATAGATTTCTCTTTTTGTTCCTACAATATATCAAATCAATTAACAGAAAATGCTTGAAAAGTATATAAAGAAGTAAACAAATTTTATAATAATTAAAAAAATGAATCAGAAATTGTCCACACGACATAAGTGATGCTTTCACAAGGCTAATTGCAATTTATGTTCCTCAGACATAGGATTCATGATGACGACTAAATGTTCGATGCAATGTTATGTTTAGTCATGCAATGCAATTACAAGTCACAAAGCAAGTTGAACAATGCAAATGCATATAGAACAGAGAACCATTGTGTGTACCTTTGGGACTGGAAATGTCCACTGAACTGCTCAGACTGTTTATGTCAGATAAGATCCAATGCATAGTTCTAATATCAGAGTTCAAAATACCACTGCCAAAGACCAAAAAGAACCTGTTGTACCTTAGAACGAGTGACTGTAAATGTATATCATTCCACTGACCAGTCAAACACAGCTTAAAATTAATAAGTGAAGTGAACAAATACAAATTAGTTTTAAAACGAAATGAGAAAGCAAATTTATTGTATGAATATCTAGTTCTTGAATGACTAATCAAAGAAGAAAGCCACTTAGTTCTTAAAGCTTATAGTTCAAGATTTTGCAGCTATCAATTATTGTGGTGATTATTATAATTTCTATATGTAGCCATGGAAACATGATTTTAATATGCACAAGGAAGCATTAGTTTGTCCAAAACTGGGTAAGAAAGCCTAGTCTCCCTCTTCAATAATGGTAGAAAAAATATCTCAGGGCCATTGGTAATGGTCTTTGTAAGTTTATTACCCTGAGCCTAAAGACCAGTGCTTTGCAATCCTCCACAACTGCCCAAATCTGCATTAATATGGCCTGTGCAAAGGTATTCCTGAAAAGCTTCTATTGAAGAACCAAATCATTAAGTTAACGATGACCAATGCTCTCTACTATTAGAAAACTGGAGGTTTCTCTATAGGTACGACGAGGGCAACATCTCCTATTGCATGAGTGAATGGGAAGAGGGAGGACGACACATTTGATTGATAGCATGCGTCCTTGAGTACTCATTCTCTTGTGTTAGAAAATTGGAGGTTTCTCTATAGGTAGCACGAGGGGAACACCTCCTATTGAATGAATGAACGTTGAAGGTATTGTCAAATTACCTAAATCCCATCTTAAAGTCAAAATCAATGCTACTGAAATGCAAAACAGAAAATGCAAACATAAAGAGTTTGACAGCTAGCTTGTCGACTATCACATAGACAGAAAAAATCCCCAGGGCCATTGGTAATGGTCCTTGTAAGTTTATTATCCTGAGCCTAAAGAACAGGGCTTTGCAATCCTCTACAACTGCCCAAATCTCCATTAATATGGCCTGGAAAATGACATGTATGAATTCATGGGATTTCCTACTTTATTGTCTATGTATCCATGTGTCATTTAAGCTTCAGAATTCATGGGTATTAACCTTCACAATTCACTGTATCCATGTGTAGTATTTTGTTGTCTCGACTCTAAGAAATAGAATAGGACAACTTACATGTGTGACTTCATGGGAATTCCTATTGTATTGTCTATGTATCCATGAGTCATTTAACTTTCAAAATTCATGGGAATTCCTACTATATTGTCTATGTTTTTAGCCTTCAAGGATATATGAACATAGCCTTTACACTAAGACTCATTTACACTACCCACACTTACTACTACCTTACCACACTCACATAGCATACAGAGGCACTAACAAAAGATGATAGATTGAATTAGTGATTGAGTGATTGAACACGCATGTGCTCTGGCTACTACAACTGCTACTACCATGACATGTGTATGCACCTACATACACACGCCATCATTTCACCGCCATAAGCTTGCTAGAGATTAGACAGGAATTGATGAAACAATAATTAGGTGAACACTTTGAAGGATATATACACAGAAATGTGGGCCTGAGAGAACTGCGATTGTCTATGTTTTCAGCCTCCAAGGATATATGAACATAGCCTTCAAGGATATATATGAACATATGTACAAATTAAAAGCAAGAAATAACTATAATTAGGTGAACACTTTGAAGGATATATACACAGAAATGTGGGCTTGAGAGAACTGCGAAGTTCACACCAGTTCCCTTACTAACTAAAATATATATCAGTTTCCTTACTAACTAAAATATATAGGCCAAATTTGAAATACTGAAATCGAAGTAGAACTACCAGGAAAAACAAGCCGTCGAAGGGCTTCCTATTTGATTCCTATTTGGTTCTCCAAAGCACAGTCTAATGGATACAGCTCTGTCCACCGAGGCTCCAACTGCATCTTTAGCTTTGGCAGTGTTTCTATTCAGAACAATTAGCAACTTGGAGTATGGGGCCAAAGCCGAAGGTATTGTCAAATTACCTAAATGCCATCTTAAAGACAAAATCAATGCTACTGAAATGCAAAACAGAAAATGCAGTTTGAGTCACTTGCAAGCCCTTTTGATAAACCCTAGTACACCTTATTGAATCTATAAGAGAGAGCACTCCTCTTTTCATGTTCAGAATTAATAAACGTATAGTACAAACAAAGACAGCAATAATCAACCTATCTAGTCAGACCTAAAGTGTGCACGTCAAACTTTTGGAATGTGCTAAGTGAATTAGCAGAAAAGGTTAGCGAGCAATGGGCATTTCTATCAAACTTTTGGAATGTACCAACCAAGCCAATTAACATAAAATGCTAGCCAGCGTCAAACTTTTGGAATGTATCAAATCAATTAACAGAAAATGCTTGAAAAGTATGTAAAGAAATAAACAAATTTTATAACTGAATAACTTCTCAGGCTGGCATTGGGATAAAGAATGCCCTGACGATATAGTCACCCTCTGTAAAAAACCTAAACCCTGCAGCCACTAAAATATATCAAAACAATGCAGTAACATAAACAGTGCCTGAAATACACCAATGTAGTAGAGCTGAAGCAAAAACAAAAGTGGAAGTGAGTTAACCACGAAATCAGTTGTAACTTTATTATATAACAAGAAAAGTTATTATATAACAAGAAAAGTAACTTACACGTAGCGGACGCTGCATGCATAATCTAGAATGGAATGAATAACAAGTACATATCACCTGACTTACTTAACCTCCATCAAATCAGCCTCGCACTAGCTTACCTTAAGGTGATGGCCCAACAGATGTCATAGCTCACAGAACAGATGTCACCACCATGCCACCTTAGCTGCTGGCATATTCTCCATGCAAATGTGCCTGCTACTTCTCCCTGCAATTTATCTGTTGTCTCCACAGCCCCATTGTCTGCAGAAAATTCATGGCTTGGTTGGAAGATGGGGCTAGGTTTGCACACACATTCCTGACGGGCTCATTGTTATGGCAAACATTCTTCTTGGCATCACCATTCTTTCGTTGATTGTCCACATTTTCCATATTCAGCTTGGGCTTGATGTCCAGTAAAGGCATTACCGTTGATCTCACCTAAAACTCCCTTTAGAAATATGCACATCGTACAACGATGAGCATAATTCACGCAACCATCATTATTTTTCAACCTAGTTTGAGAACGACCAATGTTCAAGAGAGATGTTGAATGGTACCCATTTGCAGAACTGAAGGAAGTGCTGTGATTGAGCAACTTCAGCGCATAATTCATGGCGGCCTCTGGCTCAGGGGCGTTGGGCTTAGCAAGCACAGCGGCCTGGCACCAATTGAAATCTGCAGAATTGAGGAGCTAGGTACCATTGACATCGCAGCGGGTTTGCCAAGTGGTCAAGTAGGACGATGAAGCGAGGCCAAGCAAGGGAGGGAAAGCCCTCCTCCCTTTTCTGCTCATGTCCCGGTGACCTCCGACCTTGTGGTTAACAGTCACACGCTCTAACCAAGTGAGCTATTCGAGCACATAAATCCCGGTGCTTCCCGATGCCCATTAGATATAGACCGTCGTGCGGCCTGCTTGCTCTTCATCGATGTGCAATAGATCACTCCCTATATCCCCCCCTCGGAACTACGTTTCTGACCCCTCACTCAACAGATTCCATTGTTTACCTTTACCTTTCATTAGTGAATGATCCACCGACGTCAGAACCGAACCTAAAGTTGTATAGGCCAAAGCCAGCCAATCCACCAGCGCTAATCCTCCCAGCACGAAAGCCCACCTAAATAAATCGTTAACCATTTGGAGCACTACCGGCATGAATCCAGGTGAGTAAATCTCGTTAAGCAATACCCGATATTGTGAGCGGGGTATTCAGGGGAAGCCGAGGAAAACCACTGCCAACCCGTTCGATCGACCTGGGATTCAACTACCCTACAGGGTTTTGCTGCTTGGGCTAATCTCGGTATGGTTCGACTAGGCCTAAGAAGCCTCCTGCGCAAGCGATACCCAACATCCCATCCGATCCCAACCGGAAAATGGGTAATGACTTAATAAGTTCAGTCACAGTTCAACCGAGCGATACCCAACATCCCATCTGATCCCAACCGGGAAATGGGTAATGACTTAATAAGATTTCAGTCATAGTTCAACCGACCAACTGCATTAAGTTAAAATGTGCTTATAAATTACCGTATCAAACTAATGCAGCGACTAAAAATCAATTACTACCAACCCTGAAGGGGCAGGGACTAATAAGAACACGTCTAAGAAATACTCGAATGCATCGTTCCAGCACCAGATATGACATGATGCAATGCGCGAAGAAAGATTAAACTCTTCGTTGGCACGGTCAACTATTCGATTCCTTGCTGCTGATGAAATACTCTCCAATTTCTTATTTTTCAAAGCTTATATATATATATTTAATACTTTATTATTTACAAAGCCTGGATTCCGTTTTTCCAAATACTAACCCCATGCATCCATTTGCCCATTCTGCGTCCAACGTGAAGACGGCCATGCAGAGCAGAAAAATACTGTTCGTAGTTAGCGTACAGTCACTTTAATGCACTCCTTCACCTTTCACGCATGCTTGCCACCCCAGGTTTACAACATGATCGTAGCTGTGGCTGTGTCTCAAGCCCCAATTCTGGGATGAGAAAACCCTATTCAGGAGGTCGCGGACGCCCTCCACCTGTCGTCGATATGTGAGTTACCTAGCCGGATATGCGAATTCTTCTCCGTTATCCGACTAAATTCAGCCGAATACGCGAGTTTTATAGGTTGGATATGCGAGATATCACTGCGAGATACGTGGATTCTCCCGATATGCGTACTCTCGCCGCCGAATATGCGAGTTATTGTTAAAATATATAATTTCACTGCCCGCGCACGGGTCAGCGGTCAACAGAGAAAACCACCGCAGGAAATCAAAACCGCTGGTCTCATATCGCACCACCCTTCAGCAAAAGGCGGGTTCCGTGCAACGAGCTCCGATGCAATTGGGAGCTGACAGCTGTTCAAGCGCTGATGCTGGCCTGACATCAGCACTGACAATCCATCGGAAGGTATCTTTCACCCAACTAAGCCTGTCCGATATCCGTCCGATCTTGGTGCTTCTCTGTCCGCCGTTTGATCTCCGGGAAAGTACTGCCGTTTAAACCTGTGCAAAGTACATGTGGGTCAGTCGAAATCAATGATGCGTGGACCATATCCCATACCCTAAATTAATACACTGATATAGTTTTTGGTAAAAGTCTTAAATGTTTCATTTACGGCGAGTTAACACGGAGTATGGGCCGAAACTATTTCGTAAGTTTTTTTTATATATGTTTTTAATATAGCGTTGACCTAATGTTTTTTGTTATGTAAAAAAAAGGGAAAACCCGCGGGGATCATAACTAGTATTATGTAATTGCATACGGGGAGTATAAAACTTTTTTAGTTCTCGGCAGAAAAGAAGACAGAGGTCCGCAGCACCTCGGAAAAAAAAAAATGTAAATTCGCAGCAGCGAATGTAAAAACACAGAGAGGTGAATTTTGTATTGCAAGGAATGCACAGAAGTGCATAAATACTTTGGGTCTGTAATGTAAAAGGGATTTTATGCAGCAGAGTAAAAATGTTGTCTTGATAATGTAAGAAGTAAAATTGCACAGCAGTGCAGGAGGAGAAGTGAATGAAAAACCAGTAGCTTGTTTTGTCCCAAATCCATGAGTTGTTTCACACAGGGGAAAAGGTAAATCTGTAACTCCCTGTAATTTTGTTTTCACACAGCAGTGAATGTAAATGAAATATTTACACACAGAGGTGTAAAATTTCATAGGAGGCAGAGTAACTTTTGTGTCAATGTTTTGGTGAATCCCTCTGAGTGAAAGAGGATGAATATCTAAATGTTTTGTTTAATGAATGAAATTTTATGGTGGTGAAATACTCTGTCCTGTGTATTTATTTTTAAAAGACTTCTATGTGTAAAAGATCCTGGTGTAAAGGAAACAGAGCATAGCCTCTGTGTTTTATATTTTGATGGTTTTGGTATTTTCCCATCTCACAAACATAAAGAAGCAAAAAAAAATACCCAACAGTTATCACAACTGATATGCAAGTTCCTGCCGAATATGCGGATTATCACCGCCTGATATGCAAGTTCCCGCAGAATATGGAATAACCGGAAATGGTTACTGGCATTGGTCGGAAATACGGCGTCAGAAATGGTTGGCGCCCGACGCAAATGGCATATCGGCACGGACATTTCGTATATCAGGCTAAAGTTAGTCGCATATGCTACGAATAACTCAATTATCATAGGCGTTGCAGATGAAGGCCATGGCAATTCACGAAAACTTGCATATAATGGCGATGGTAATTACCAAGCGGGCCATGGCAATTCACGAAAACTTGCATATAATGGCGATGGTAATTACCAAGCGGTGCATATAATGGCCATGGTAATTCACACGAATACTGGGTCAAGGCATAGTCTCTCTCTTGTAGGTCATATATAATTGAATTGTTGTAGGACCAGACAGCCTAACCCTTCTGTCAAGAAGTCCCTTTTACTGTGACGATCTTTACCTGCAGTCAGCCGAGATAGGCGCACCTTCTTCCTGGGCTGTATCTCAACGATCGCTTCTTTCCTCTCCATGTCCCGGCGTTCGTGTGGTTCGAACCCTTGACATCCTCTTGGAATTTCTTATTATTATCATGATTTCCATCGCATAGTCTTCTTGCTGCAGACTCTCATTATTAGACTCAGAAAATGCGGCAAGGTCCTGCCCGTTTATATCCACTTGGGGCTCTTTATTCTTAACCCTCATGAACCCAGCCTGCAAATCTTCCAAACTATTTTTCAATATCTTAGCAGAATAGTCAAAACTGCTCGGTTTGGACCACAGACTTATCTCCTGCGTACGCTTTCTAGTTTCTCAGATTACTAGGATTTCTAGGTGCATGTGTTCGGCACATTTCGCCTGCTAGTACTGTCACCCACACTTCTATCTATCGCGAGCCTTGAGGGACATTTTCGGCGATTCCTGGTCGTGAAGGAATTTTGACCAGGCAGCTGGCAAACGAAAACGATAGATTCGTACCTCAAAACCGTTAGAAGCCTGTGACTCCTAATACCTCAACGCCCTAAATATTCATTTGAAATTGAATTTCAGGCTAAAATTATGTGTAGCAGCCCTAGTCCGAAGATTTCGTAAAAATTTAGCTGGGTAAAGAAAGGACCTAAATATTCATTTCAAATTGAATTTCAGGCTAAAATTATGTGTAGCAGCCCTAGCCGGAAGATTTCGTAAAGATTTAGCTGCATAAAGGACCCTGCCGGCCCCGACTGACTTCCCTTCTTTATAATTACTCTCCGAGCACAAGCATCCGCTAACCGCACTGTGAACAAAAATATTGTCCATTGTACTCAAATTTACAGATATGCTCCGGTGCAATTATCTCTTTTTTACATCTTTATACGTCCTTAGGGTTTTGAGTCAACACATAGGCTTTAAAGTATTTCTGGCGTTTCTTTGTTATTTAAAGGTTTATTTTAGAGAATTTACACAACAGCTGTAAAAAATTGGTACATGTATCTATGTATAATCATTGCGACCTCCACCCACAGACATTTCACACGACTCTCATCATTTGCATCAAAATATCGACCAACTTTCGTTCATCAATATAGGTTGGCCTTTATTTTCTCTCTCTTATTTTAAAAAATCCATCCGTAAAATATTGGTACATGTATCTATTTATAAGGCAAATCCTATTTCCAACTCTACTGCAATATAAATGCTTCTGACATGCAAGGGGAATAGGGGTTGCCTTGCTGCTAACATGCTAAAGTCAACTTTGAGAGAAATATAAATGCAAGGCAACCCCTATTCCCGTTGCATACTGCATTTATATTGCAGTGGAGTTGAAAATAGGAATCGCCTATTTATAATCATTGAAGAATCTAGACAACATTGGTAAAAGATTGGTACATATATCTATTTATAATCATTACGATCTGCAACCACACCCCTTTCACATGTATCTATTTACAATCACTGAAGAATATAGACAACATAGGTAAAAGATTGGTACACATATCTACTCATAATCATTGCGATCTGCGGACTACTCTTATCCGCGGACTACTCTTATCCTGTGCATCAAAGGCCTCAGAGAGGACTACTCTTATCTTCTTCATCAAAATATCTTATTAACTTTAATTCATCAATATAGATTGTCTTTTATTTTCTCTTTCTCTTCTTCTCTACCAAAGATTCCACCTCACCTCCAATAATACATGTTTTGGGGTTTATGGGGGAAACTACTCTTATCCTATGCATCAAAGGCCTCCCAGAGGACTACTCTTATCTTCTTCATCAAAATATCCGATTAACTTTAATTCATCAATATAGAGTGTCTTCTATTTTCTCTTTATCTTCTTCTCTACCAAAGATTCCACCTCACCTCCAATAATACATGGTTTGGGGTTTATGGGGTTTACCCGCTCATTCCAAACTTTCAACGCGTCAATGATCAAGTGAGGCCCAGGAATGAGTCATGATACCTAGGTCATGACCCCACTCCTACCCCACTGTTGGAAGTAATGGAGAAAGCTAAACTTAGGTTATTGTTATGATGATAGGTTTGAGACTGTAATATTAGACCTCATATCCTAATATCTAGGGAGTGGTTGAAACCATCCCGTTAGTGTGAAAGCCTATATATTTGAGGCTCATCTGAGTCAATGTAACAAGCGGGCTTGTATGAGTGTTTGTACACTCTCCACCTATCTCACCTGGAGAGCTATTTAGTTTGTAGTTAATATATTAAGTTTTTATCATGGTATTAGAGCTGATGTTCAGATGGTTGACACGTGAAATAGTGAGAGGGAAGATTCTCCTATCCAGCCTCCCATAATCTTGAGAAGGGCGAGAATAAGAATTCAAGCTTTCCATCAATGGGGAAGAAGAAATGAGGTGAAGATACATCACTACCTCATGGTGAGGAAAGTGAAGATGAAGCCTCGACTCAAGATGAAAAAACATGGACTCTCAAGCAAAATGACCAAAATGAAAACCTTTGTTACCAAGTTTTTATGTATTATTGTAAGCTAGCTAAGACTAGACCCACAGATGTATGTTATTGTTCAGTACCCTTTCTCCATTAAGGGGAGTGTTGGAAGTAGTGGTGAAAGCTAAACTTAGATTATTGTTTTGATGATGATAGGTTTGAGACTCTAATCTTAGACCTCATATCTTAATATCTAAGGAGTGGTTGAAACCATCCTGTAGTGTGAAAGCCTATATATTTGAGGCTCGTCTAACTCAATGTAACAAGCGTTCTTGCATGAGTGTTTGTACAATCTCCAAGTATCTCATCTTGAGAGTCATTTAGTTTATAGTTAATATATTCATTTTTTTATCACCCACTCATTCCAAACATTGAGCACCTCAGTGATCAAGTGAGGCTAAGGAATCAGTCATGATAACTACCCCATGAACATACGACATCAAATCCATCCAATACTTTTCTTAATTTAAATGAGAAAATAAGATAGTTTTCATACTTTAAAAACAATTCCAGTTTCAATTTTAGTAGTCACTAACCATAGTTACATTTTAAAGTTATAATTATGTTACAGAGAATAGGTAGAACCTCCTCCTATAATAACTTAATTATTATACATATATTTTTAATTAAAATATTTTTATTAAGGGAGAATAGATTTGTCTTATTATTTTATGTATCATTTCCCTTTACAAGATTTCATATTTTACAAAACGAAAACTCACTGTGTTTATTAGTCTTCCTATCAATTCTACTCTATTTGAAGAGAACCTTAAACTTCATATCTTGCTTTTATTTATTAGAGATTAATCTATAATAATCATCTACCCACAACACATAAATATTAAAAAATATCTTCAACATTAACAAAACTAAATACATAAAAATCAACCATATCTAACCTATAAATATAAAATTGATGGTAACTAGAGTGAAATTTTATATAGATATGTTTTCATCTAGCGAGGAATGTAGCTATATCTAGCCACACATGTCACATTTAGTGAACACATGTCAGGCATGTAGCTATATCTAGCCACACATGTCACATTTAGTTAACACATGTCGTAGGAGAAAAAAAAATTCTATCAAATATAATAGTTGATTGTAATTCTATCAAATTTATTATCTTTCAATCTTTATATTTAAATTAAATGCATTACCTTTGCTCACTTATTGGCTTCAGCTTGTATTACATTTGCTCACTTATTGGCGTCAACTTCTAAATTTTGAAATGAGAATCTTCTATTCTAAAGTCTAATGAAGGCCGCAAGTTCAAACAATATGGGATAAAGTTGGTTTTCTTGAAATTTTACATTTTGTTAATGGTTATCGTATACTAATTTCATTTCCACAACACCACAACTAGTGAACTCTACCCATGGTCTAGCATCCTCTTCATCACCTAATCATGGTAGCTAGCCATGGATTGTGAAAGCTATTACAATCAATTATTTGTGAATGGAGGATAATTGTTATATATATGATCTTGTGAGTGCTACCCACCTTCTATCATCTTCTTCATCACCTAATCATGGTAGGTATTTTTTGAATGGAAGACTCTTGTTATAAATGTATCTTCAATAGCCAAATTCTGCATATGTTTATATTGACCATATTGTGTTGTGACTCATGAGACATCTTGAGTCAAATATATCAAACATATGTTCTGTCACTTTTTATCTTTTATCACTTTTTATCTTTTATTTTTATCTTAATTTTTTAAGTAATTTTGGAGAGGTCATTCTTACTCTATTTTGACATTTCCACCGCGTATAGACCCATTAATACCCCTTAAATACACTTTTGGAGAAGGACTTTGACATTAGTTTTGACTGTCAATTCGTGGACATAATTTCTCGGGCAAATACTTTTCGGGGATTGGGTTGATGTCTTTGTAAATCTCCATCGATGACTTATGGCAATGCGAGATGCATCATCCCCATGCGCATGATACATGTGAACTGCATTAATTTAAACCACTACCGAGATTTGAATTTTCCCAACAAGTTTTGAAATTTGCCCGCCCACATTATTTTGAATTTGGTCGTGTATACTGCGTCAGTAACGCGTCTTCATTTCTAATTTTGTGGCCTATGGACCTTTGTTTCTGTCCTCACAAGGACGCTCAAATCCGGGTGCTGCGTCGTCCAAGGAGGTGCCCAGTGATAAAGATGAAGACTAATTGTGTAGTGTTGTGATCAACCGGCGAGCCTTGGTGCGTTATTAGGTCGTTCTAGGTGCAGTGTTGATAATGGTTTCTCCTGAATACTCTAGATTCCGCTTCTTCGCCGCAGCTTCATTTCGGTTTTTTTGGAAGCTTTTCTTGTAGACCTCTATTTCTGTTCTCATGAGGACGCTCAAATCCGAGTGCTATTTTGTCCGGCGAGGTGCCTCCCCTATTCCGCTTCTGGTGGTGTGTGGGATTACAGCAGAAAACCATCACGAACACATTCCCCTTCACACTATTTGTGATATTGGAAAAATGGGGCGATTCTCTCTGGGTTATTGGAGGTGTGTTATCCTGTGCGATAGGTGGATAATTAGTTCGGTGAAGTCTATGATACTCTTCAATTTTCAGATTCCTCGCATTCTGTACATTAATTTATTATATTCCTTTAATATCTGTCGTGCATAGCAAATGTGTCTTTCATTTAATTTTATCAATGATCTGATATGAATTGTTATTGTTTTATTAGGTGGTCTGTCCAAGCAAAATGGACGATAGAGCGACAAAGGAATGCAGTGAATCTACATGAACTTAAGAAGGAGGATTATTAAATGTTCTCAACTAAATTTCGAATATCAGTGTAGAAAAAGAGAGAAGTAGGTCCGAGATAGAACGATTTGTTCATAGAAATGCAAATCAAAGAAACTTATTATTAAGAGGTTACATTCAGCTGATTATTCGGATTCACCATCTCCTTTATCTATGTTATGTTTTGGTCTTTGTCTCGTTTGTTTATGTCTGTATTATTCGTAGTTGCTTTCTTGTGTTTGTTTCATGTCATAAGTCTTCCCTGTGATCCCTGGAATTATTTGCAATTCCTTTTTTGTGTTTGTTTCATGTCATATGTCTTGTGCGTGTTGTATATGTGAAATTGTAGAGTTCTAAAGGTTGGAGGCGGAATCTAATTTCAATCTTCCGGAGCTTAAATTATAATTGAAGAAACTGAGCTCAGAATGGGGAGTTAAATCATTCCACCAGGCTGAAAGCCAATTCCCAGTGTATTCCATTGAGGTATCTAAATTTATTGTTCATTTTCCACTAAATGTTTTTATATTCGTTCGCTGGATCTTGGCTCAAACCATCCTCTCTTTATTTTTGTAAATTTATTATTATTATTTTTATAGGAGTTTGAATTAATTTATCATTATATCTTTTTACTTTCAAATACCATAAGTGGGAGAACTCCAAAACCTGATTGAGAATCTTCTGACAAGATGGGACTGTCATTGCAGCTGGAAGCCATTGGTGTTGGTGTTCAGGTAATTTGAAAAAACAAATAAAAAAATATTTAATGTTAAAGTTAGTTTTTATATAAATAAATTGCCTAAGTACTATGAACTAAATTATGAACTTACATACATCCACGTTATACGTGTTATATATATGTATATAAAAGTTCACTGTTGATTTTCTCGTCTTTGATAAGAAGAAAAAAAGGGATATCCTCTTAGCTTGACTGAAAGTTTTGCTAGTTTCTTATTGCGAAAAAATTTGATATTAAATTATAATGTGACAACGAACTTTATCTGCATCTATGAAAATTAATTTTAATTTTAGCTACTCACTAAGACTTGTGTTCTTGAATTGGTAAATTGGACTTTGTGCAGAATGATGATGCACCAATTGCCCTACAAATGGCCAGGGATATTGAAAACAAGCATAACAAGAACATTGCTAAGCTAGCAATTGAATTAAGTGAGAAACAATGTATTATGGTAGAGCTTGAGTGGTCTAAAGAGCGTTGTGAAAAGGAAAATGCCTTAACATATTATGATTCCTTCAGGAAACATGAGGATATCGATACTAATTTGGGAAGGGAAAGGCTGGATGGGTTTTGGGATGAGATTATTGAAATGTGGAAGAAACATGAGTTGCCCAGTGATTTCCAATCTCAAAATAAGTGGATAAATGCTGGCACTTCTTATAGAAGATTTGTGGAGCCTCTCGATATTGCACATTATTATTGCTTGTCGGAAGGTAAAGGCAACTATCTTTAGGATGGAAGGCCCACTTGTCATAAATTTCTTGAGAAATGGGTGGAAGAGAAAGAAAAAACTCGGAGTTCGAGAGGTCAGAGCAGTCACACAAAGTTTGCATCCCTCACTCAGGATTCGTGCTAGAAGAGGCTTTGAAAGAAATGAAAAATCTGGAACAGGGGAAACAGCAACAGTTTTGAAGTCTTGAAATGTTCGAAGGTTATGCGACAAAAATGATCAATGATCACAACATTTCATCAGATGTTTCCTTGGAAGGGAGCAGCTTCATGGAGTTGTGGAGAGAGTGGAAAGAATATAAGAACAATCGATTCCTGTAGTGGAGATCTCCTCTGCATGAAATAATGGAAACGGAAGTAAAGGTTAAATTTGCATATTAGTGAAACTTTATTCCAATTAGGTTTCCTGTTTTTGTGATGTAATTTCCTTTCATAGGTTTAAAATAGTGTGATTACTCTAATGTAATATGCTTATGGTTAATGAACGAATCTTATTTTTATTGCAAAATGGGGAATTTATTGAGATAATTAAGAACTAGAATGACAAAGAATTGGATTAACAATGCATTTTACCTACATTTTCAATGTGGGATATATTTTGAGACTATCATGAACCAGAATGTAGAGGGAGAATTGGATTAAGAAATGTATTTTGGTTGAATATTGAAATTTGAGATTTTATTGAGACAATAACGGACTATTGGATTTAGAAATACATTTTACTTAAATTTTCAAAATGAGATTTACTAAAGCAATGAGAAACGAGAATGGCCCAAAGAAAATTGGATGAAGATATGCATTTTACTTCAATTTTTGAAGTGAGAAATCCATTGAGACAATCAAGAATTAGAATGGTGTAGAGTGTTTTAGAATAAGAAATACATTTTACTTCAATTTTCGAAGTGGGAAATTCATTGAGACAATTAAGAACCAGAATGGTGCAAGTGTTTTAGAATAAGAAATGCATTTAAGTGGGTGATTTATTGACCCAATTAAGACCTATAATAGCCCACGGAGAATTGAATTTTATGCTTTTGTGTAGTGCACATTTTCAATATTGAATAGATTTCTGGATTTTTGCATGTCATCCTTCTCTGTTTGATAGCTCACACAAAACCAAAAAAACAAAAACCTTAAAACCTGTATTTAATGGATTTCATTTTTAAGAAAAAGTTATATACAAGAAGTGTGTTTTAAGATGAAATATTTTCATTTTAATATAACCTCTTAAAGAGTTAATTTCAGACAATTCAATGGTGAGAGTTTTGTTGGTGAACAAACAATGGATCAGTGATTTTTATGTTGATAACCTTTCGTTTTAATATAACATCTTGAGAGTTATAAGTAGAACTTCGTCGTAAATCACATATAGACAGACCTTTGTCGACCCGTTTCGAACCAACAAGTGTGGTTCATCGTCTATCTTGACCAACAATTAATTTTGACATAGGGACCAGAGTCAAAAAGTCAATTTGATAATTTTAAGGAAGTTAGTTATCATCGGTGACCATACCTTAAAATATATATAAAAATATATAAATGAAACAATTTGAGATAGTGTATACACTATTAGTTAGTTAAAAAGTTGTAATTTAATACTTAAAAATTGTAAATTAAATGGGAATTAGTTAACTTAAAGACCTAACTTATATATATAATATATATCTATATATATATATATATATATATATATATATATGTAAAGTATTTTAGATGATAGTTATATAATAGTAATATATATTAGAATAAAATATAGTAGTAAAATTAAATAGATAAATAACTAAAGAAATATAAATAATAAATAAATTAAAATTATAAAATAACAAAATCAAATAAATAAATACATAGACCTAAAATAAATAAATAAATAAATGTATTAGTTATGATTATATTCATTAATATCTAACACGAAAAATTAGAAAGAGCCACCTAACATAAAAAGAAGGAGATGGACCGGAAAAAGTCCAGAGCAAGAAGGATAAACCCTAGGAGAAAGGAAGGCTCCAGGGGGGACAACAAAAGTGAAAAAGATGAAAGGGGGGGAGGAAAGAAAGAATAAGACGAAAGGGCAGGGATCCAACATCTACGGATTTTCTAGCCGTCATCTCTATTGAGATTGTTAGGCCTTCTTTCAATCTCAATAGCTTCCCTGAGTTTACGATGATGGAACTGAGCAACGTTGTAAACAACCTTGGTCTCCTCTATACAAACCTGATGCTTGGTCTTTTCCACATGTTCTGCTAATGCTAAGGACTTGGTTCTCCCATGTCTTAGGTCAGCTCCATGTTCGTTGATCCTCTGATGGATCCCACAAGAACAAGGGATCAAGTAGACACCCTTCATGTCCTTAGGATTGACGGGATCTTTCATCGAACTGAGGGAATTACAAATGGTGTTGAGGGGCCTAAAGGTTGAGGGAATATCATACCCCTTAAGGATTCGAGCAATCTTGTCCGTGGTTCCTTGGATATAGGGAAGATGGACACCTAATTGGCGCTCCTTTGGCTCTTTTTTAATTAACGCATCATTAGAGGCTTTAAGGAAAGCCTTCTGACCTAGGTGCCTACTATATCCATTCTCCCCAAAGACATCAAGGAGATGGGATCTCTCCTTATCAAAGCTCTCATTATCAGAAATCCTAAGGGCATGAGTAGCGAGGGTGTCAAGAACACCCATCTTCTGAGCAAGGAAATGATGGGAATCGGCATGAAGATACTGCTCAGTATGCATTTTCTTCCAGAACACACCGTGGGAGAGATAGCCGTCCTTATTCTTAGATAAAAGAATATCCAGGAAAGGGAGGCAACCATTGACCTGTTTTTCCATGGTGAACTTAATGGCAGAGGACTGACCATTGAGGTGATTGAAGAAGCGATCCAGCTCCTCTTGTCCATGGGACTAGATGACATTAGTGTCATCTACATACCTTTTCCATAGCTTGGGAA